>VXBL01003762.1:506394-609808 GCA_013400195.1 Aramus guarauna | reverse complement strand
AAAAAAAAAAAAAGCTGAAATTTCATCCCCACACATGAGCTGAGTTAGGCTGTTGTTGGCCCCATCATAGATGCATGTAAGCTTCTCTGGATGCTTGTGCAGGTATGTGGAGACTGTCAGAAACTGGGAAAAATCCTCCTCCTGCTTGAGGCAACACGCAGACTGCCCCAGCTATGCAGGTCTGAAATGCAGACTTCCCTCAAAGAGATCAGAGGGAAGCGAAAGGAAAACTGGGAACAGTCTGTTTGTTGCATGTGGGGAAGCTTAGGGAAAGATTGGTTCCACGACAGGATGATGCTCAGGTCTTTTTTTTTACTATTTATTGTTTTAAAGAACAGAAGAAAGTTGCAGTTCTCTATGTCAATCTAGTAAATGCTGAAGTAGCAAAGCGACTCTGAGGGACTGGGCTGATGTACGTGCTGGTTTCAGACAGTGTTGGTGCTCAGCAGTGTCTTTTGACTGCACCAAATTACAATGACAAAACTCAAAGCTACTGCTGACACAAACAAGACAAGAGGTCACTGAGCCATGGCCTGTGACCTGAGCATATTTCACACCAGATTTTACTGAATTTACTAATAAAGTTACATCATCCAATTGAAAAAGGGTACAATCCTGATAAGAATCATAGAATCATTAAGGTTGGAAAAGACCTCTAAGATCATCAAGTCTAACCATCAAGCCAGCACCAGGGCAAGTTCTTCAAATAATATGACTGGTGTTTGAATAAGGTACAGTTACACTACTTGCCATTATTGATACAAGTGTAAATTAGTTTAACTGCTGTACAGGATGGGGTTGATGAGCTGGTAAAGTTTTAGCAATTACACAAGAAAGAAACAGAGGGATAGTTGTAAAAAAGAGACCTGCGAGCCCTAAAGGTATTGCTTTTTCAATTGTTTTCACTGTTTTTCCAAAGCAGCGGTAGCAGTAACAGCCATTTCCACAACCGACATGACTGATCAGGCCTAAGCATTTTCTAATTTGTGCTAAAGTGAAGCACTGAAGCCTACAAGAGTTACCTGTATGAAAACAGAAAGAGAGGAGAATGAGGCCTGTTTACACGTGGTTCCTTGACCAGCTTACACTGGCATAATTTACCTGATTTTTTTGGTTTGGTGTAGGGTTTTTTGTTATGTTTTTTTTCAAATGCAGCCAGGAGATTTCCATTCAAACAACGTCCACTCATATAAATCTTTACTTGTCTCATTCTGGCTCAGTCTGTTTATTCTGACCTCCTAGATTTCATGTTAGCATGATCACTTAATTGTCATGTGATATCTAGGAAAGGTCCTTTGAAATGCTTAACAGACTGTTCCTGCATTCTGTAGAAGGGTTTCTAGCTTTATATCGATCATGCAAAGCATGTATGTGCGTAAGCGTTTGGGATGTCATAGATTCTCTTGTGCCGTAGTATTTTGTGGCTGGCTACAGCAAAAATGCATGCCTGCCACTATTATTTACAACTGTAACAGTGAGAAATTACAAACCCCACTCTTCATTAACCTCCAATAAGGCTGTTCCTGCAGCCAGCAATTGCCATTACGTTGATGGAGTGCTAAAACAGCTCAATAGCCCCGGCTGGCCCGTCTCGCTGTGACTGCACCGCAGCTCCTGCCTCCCACCACTACCCAGCACACGTCCAGCAGAAGCTGCTCGGATGATTGATGAGAAAAGCAGCTCATAAAGGCAAGCACAGTGCCCAAAGCAACAGCTGTCTCGCCCTGTCCCTGCAGTAATTAGATAAATGAACCTCAAACGAAATCTTACAGGCAAGAGTAGAAGGAAGTGATAATATCCCCAGTGCCCGTCTACGATTGCTTGTGTTGCCTCATTCCAGCCTCTGTTTGTAGTTATTTGTGTTTGATACAGATTTGACACAGCTTACCTCTCCCACCTTTCACTGCCCGTCCTCCAGACAGACCCCTGCGGGTACAGGAGACATGGGAGCGTCACTGGCTGGGGCTGGACTCTTGGTTTCTTTTTTATTTTTTTCCCCTGTGGCACCAGCTCTACTTTGCAGAGCCTGCTGAACCTTTGTCCTTCTCTGCAGAGTCAGAACATAACAAAAGGTCCATGTTAGGGCACAAATTGAGTTTAGCTGAGGAAAAAAATTCCTGCAATTAGCACATTCCCTCTTCAAGAAATAGTTGATGTGCATATAGGGATATACTAGATAAAAAAGGAGAAGGCAAAGGAACATGGTTCAGGCAGCTGAAATTGTAATAGAGCTGATGAAAAGGTCTGTGCTTATTTTTACAGTACAGAAGCACAGTGATATTACAGCAACTCCCCTATATTTTCCCTTCATGCTACTGAATGGTACCTGTGGAGGAACTCTTTAATGCCAATAATTACGTTTTAGAGATAAATTTATGAGAAATGCATATATATATATTAATTTTATATATATATCTGTAAAATCTATATGTATTTTTTAAAAATACTGTATATAATTTAAACACACACATATATATGCATAAAATAAATACGCATACAAAAATAAAAAGAAACCCTGTTAAGGAAACCTAAACAGTACAGCTCTGATTCTGCTTTCATTTGTGGTGTTCCACATTGTGAGTAGTGTGAAATTCAATGACTGTGTAAAACTCATTCAAGAACAGAACAAATCTTTGGAGGCAGGAACTGAAATCCAGATAAGTAAATGGGGGTCCTGTTGGATTGAATAGTTGTCAAATGCAATCCTGTGACCTCACAGGAGAAAACACATTAAAAAATGCTTCCAGCATGAGCAGAATTAAGAGGTGAAGTTATATCCTAGAAGAAGTGCAGTAATTATGCAGAGCAAGCGACTTTTTCTTTTATTCTCTCTCTCCACTCTTAAGCTAGGGCAATCTTTGCTGAGTTCAACCAGATTTGTATGAGTGTAAAAATTAGATCAAAATTAGGCCCAGGTTGTTTGTTTTACCAACAGCGCATGTCTCAGGAGACTGCTTTCGTGTTTCCCTGTAGAAACAGTCAGAGGTGCGTCTAAGGCTGGGCGCTGCCAAGACCCAATCACTGGGATTCAAATAAGAATTTCTGGCAGACTGAGTGGTCCCATTAATCACAAGTGGTATCTCTTAAACCCTTCAATTACGAGAGATTAGTGGGAAACTGTAGCATTCGACTAAAGGAGTAATGGCACATAGGAAGTGAAGCAGAAAACCTCCTTTCTTCTTTTTAAGGAGAAGTTCAATTTACAGTTTATTTAAATATAAATTGCAAGTATAAAGTATTAGATTTTTTCACTGTTCAGTTAGTTTCAAATTAACCATACTGTATTTCTGTCTTCCCCAGAGCAGCACTGTGATCTCCAACCTGTCTGTTCCTTAAATTGAACTGAAGTCTTTTAAGTCCATTAAGTTCCAGCGCTATCCCCATAGCTGGCTGAGTTATGTTCGCCCATCCTCACGCTGCATCCCCCGTGGCATGGATTGCTGGGGCCAGCACGGACTCTGAGCCTCCCCCACCACCCCTAGCCATAAATCGCACGACAGACCGTGAAACGGCAGAGCAGGAGGCCGCGTCCTCCCATCGTTTCTACTGCTGTAGCTTGGTTGATTTACTCTCGTCATAACCGCTGTTGGGAAATGCTTTGCACGAACCCTTGGGTTTAGGTTACATGCATAATGATGTTTAATAATGGAGTGCCTACCTAATGGCAACAGTGGTAATGACTGAATGTAGCTGTATGCCTTGCCATGAAGTAAGCGGCAACTCAGGCCATTTTACAGGTGGGGAGTGTGAAACAGAGATTGTATCACTATAGTTCACAACCGTACTGCATCTGAGGCACAGCCATTAGGAGAGGTCCTAACTCTCCAATCTCAGCCTGATTCCCAGACTACAAGCCTGCCTGTCTCCTTGGGAGATACGCCTAGCTCAGATGTTTTAAAATCTGTTTTGGTCTGCCTAGGTTATCGTGCCACAAGTTACATATGCAGTTCGGAATCCCAGTATGTGTTTCTCAGGGCTGAAGTTTGCCTCTAACTGGACTCCTGCTTGTTGGGTTTTCCTGTAGTCACAGGTTGTTGGCTACCTTTGTCCTCAGTAGAAATCACCTCTGCTTAGGCTTCGGTTTAGAAGAATGCTTTTGGCAAAATATTGGAAGTGGCTTTTTCCTATTAGAGGTTAGGTTTCATAAAACAACTCATCTGAGCAGTTGAGAAGACAACCCATTCACACCTAAGCTGTATTTTTCTTCTTTCTCTCAACTTAGGGTGTAAAACTGAAACTGCACACATTTGTGACCATTTCACCATCTAATGGCAACTTGTTTTCCCAGGTTAAAATACGTGGAGTCTAATTACCACTTTGACTCACAGATATATAGAGAAGACATCACAAAAATACTGAATAATCCCAACTAATCTCTGGCCTCCTTCTGTTGTCTTCAAAGGAATTGTGTCAAAAAAAAATTTTCCCAGATTTTACCTCTCAAAGCAGCTGATTTATTTCCACGTGGGATGAGTTTAGGTCGGCATGAAACGAGATCTACGTACAAAAAGCACCGGTCTCAGTGAGGCCAACAGAAACTGCAGCCTTGTCTAACTTTTAGGGCTACAACCTCCTCCCGGGGTGCATCTGCCATTCCAACAGCAGGTGCACTCCCACCCTGTGCTGAGGTGACCCTCTGCAGTCACTTGCATGCCAGCCATGGGTGGGTTTGATACAAGTGGTGCACGGTTAAGGAGCATTTAGGTAAAAGTTCTAGCTGGGAAGTGTGAAAGTCAATCTGCTGTAGGACAAAGTGCATGCAGGTGTGAGTAGAAGCAAGAGCTGGCAGAGAGGTGATGTCTGCCCTGTAAAGTTCAGGAACTCGTGTCTGCAGGTGGTAAATTTATGGGGAGAATCAAAGCCAGACCAATTGTCATCAGTTTTACTTACATCTAAACTGCTTACCGACTAGGGCAAGGATGCAGTATAAGCTCATTAATCCATGAAGATGTATTTTTGTCTTAGGAATAACATCTTATTATGTAGCCATTTAATGAGTTGTGAGCTAATACGTTTTAACAAATCTTTTATCGCTTATTACATTCCACTCCCTTGACGATAATTTCAAAATCTGACCATTAAAACAAGGCTCTTTTCACAACTCTTTGATGATGACACTTAGAACTGAGCACTTCATCTTTTTGCATTTGGATTAGAATCAGAAAGGTGTAAATTACAGATCTGGCTTTTATGGGCTTTTATTGATCAGACTGCTTCATAGAAACTGCAGCAATTCTGAT
This sequence comes from Aramus guarauna, assembly GCA_013400195.1. Lineage (NCBI taxonomy): Eukaryota > Metazoa > Chordata > Aves > Gruiformes > Aramidae > Aramus > Aramus guarauna. The sequence goes on along the minus strand of VXBL01003762.1, from coordinate 604,568 downwards.
AGTTTAGCAGTCTAGATTAACTTTCCGCTTTCTTAATTGGGCCACTGGAGTATAGTTAATTTTCAATTTATATTGAGAGTAAGACAAGGTGATGTAATACCTCATCATTGTACTTAAGTAACATCAACACTAAAACACCATGATGTACCTCGTAATTCTAAATACACAAATTACTTGTTGAAGTAGATGGGGATGTGTTCTGGCTTTATTCACTGTGTATTTGAGGCCAAATTCTGCCTATAATAATTCGTGTCTCTTCACTGACTTCCACTGAGACACGAGCTACGGCAAGCAAGTATGATTTGGTTGAATGGAATTGAAAAGTTGATTCAACATACCAGTCTGGAGCATCCAACAGACTAATCATATGCGGTCATCTTTTTGTGTGTTTGCTGACAGGTCAAAGTCATGGTGCGCATTTCTTCCACGCTTGCCAGAGACACGTCTGAGTCCAGCTCTTTCTTAAAAGTTGACCCCCGTAAGAAGCAAATCACTCTGTATGACCCGTTGGCCTGTGGAGGTCAGAATGTTTTCCAGAAAAGAGGCAACCAGGTTCCACCCAAGATGTTTGCTTTTGATGCAGTTTTCCCCCAAGATGCATCACAGGTAGGCAATGTATGATCAGAATAGTTAGCTAAACAATAGCATGCACCAGAGCCAAGTTGATTTCTGCTGCCACGGTAGTACTTTCACTGGAGTTAGACCAGGACTGAATTTAGTCCACCAATGTCATCAATAATGCAATCAGTTTATTAAATTGTATCTCAATAATTGTATGCTTTCTTTGTTCTTTACTGTAAATAATTGCTCCTAAAATTTGTCAAACAATAAATGTGCTAAATGGTGCCTAGTAGGCAAATCCTCAATGTCAACAGGTTATTGTATATTGTATATTATAAAACCTTATTATTTGGCGTATACAGTGATATGATCAGAACTGCAGTTCTCTAATGCAGTCCTCTATTCGTTAAGAAGACAGGGATTATTTATTCAGTGTTCTATTGTGCAGTTTACACATCCAAAGAGGATGAGGATTTTAGTCCACAAATCTTTATTCATATGCATATATTCAGATTTCTTATTTTTATTAGACTTCTCTTGTTTGATGAACTAGGTTACCCAAATGTCATGAGGACAGTAGAAGAGTAAAGTAACATTGCAAATTATAATTAGGAAACAGCACTGTAAAGTTGTTTCTGTACTTATAAACTAAACAGAGCTAGGGCCCAGGGCCAGCTAAAGCACCGGCATATGATTGTATCATTAGGTCAGTCCCTGACCCAGTTCTGATCCAGGCAGCTAGCACCTCCCAGACTAATGCCTGGATCCAGTTCAATGACTGGCCTGTGAACAGTCCCTTTTTTGGCTCATTTTATTTACTATTATAGAGATAGTCTAGAAATACCCATGAACTAGGTGAATTTACATGATTCTATGGTTAAATGCAAAGTGGTTCACATAAAAGCCTAAACTGTGAATTCTGGTTTAGTTTCACCCACTATTGATAGGCAGCTGCTGCAGAAGCACTGTAGACCATTCTGCCTTCTTGAACCTTATATCTAAGAATGCCCAGGGTAAAATTGTGTATTGTACTTCTTAAAGTACTGCTACAGTCTTCAGGATGAAGCCTACTGCTGCTAAAAGCTAAGAAGACTCATAATAATATGGAGAAAAATTAAGAAATGTTGCCTAGCTAATACCAAAGAGGCTGCTCGTTCCCCTTACATTCCTTACTCACCTGCTTCTGGAATTGAACTCAGTCCATAATTGGGCAAATAATAGACCCTGTAAAAATTCCTCAGTATTTGATTGGTTTTTCATCAAAAAATTGTTTTTAAATTTCCCTAAATAGGCAGATCTAACAAACCAACCACATCCTCTTACAGCATGTGTATTTTGTTTAACCCCACAAAGGATGTTGATGCTTCAGCAAATGAAACTTACTTGACCCAGAGCAAAAGCCCTGCTTCGTGTGCTTACACAAGTAATATCATTCCCATCAACAGCACAGGTGATATGAATGAGAGAAGCAAGATTAGACTTTCTGATACCTCAGCATGCTATCTGGAACACTAATGACATTACAACCATTTTCCAGTGGAAACAGTCTATTGATTTTCCTTATTGTTGTTAACGGATTTCTTTTCTTTGTTTTCTTTCTTTTTCCCCCTCTTTTTTTAAATTTTTAATTTATTTTATTTTTTTAATACCTGTGACAGGCTGAAGTATGTGCTGGGACTGTGGCTGAGGTGATCCAGTCTGTGGTCAATGGGGCAGATGGCTGCGTGTTCTGCTTTGGCCATGCCAAGCTTGGTTGGTATTGTTAAATTTCCCTATTCAAGCACCAAAGTGAATATTTTTAACTCATGATTTCTAGGGCATTATATTAGGGAAAACAAACTTTCATTTGTCTGTGCCTAGTAATTGTATTTGAAAGTGGCACACTGTGCATGACCTTGTACTACACCTTCACCTCTCGCTTACACACCTATTCACTTTGTGTATTGTCTAAATGTTGGACAGCATGCTCTTTGAAACTTGTTATCTTTTGAGTTGCTTCATTTCATCTCCTCAGCACTGCAAGCATTTTTAGCGCTGTCTTCAATTGCTAGTGAATGATCCAACAGTGATCTACAGTTTTACAAATGTGTTTGGTATTGGAGACTGTTTGCCAAATTACCACTTTTATCAAGCTGTATAAAGGCTGTGAATATACACTCAAGTACTTGCTGTTTGTGCTGGCACTATTCAAGTACTGTGACTGGGCACTCAAATAGTTTGATTTATATTCTATTCTCCGATTAAACAATTCACTCATTACTAACGTCTTCCTATTCTGTCTCCAACAAATCCCGTTCTAATGGTTAACTGAATGTTACCAATGGATCAAAACGCACTCTTTGCAAACACATCAACAGCATTTCAGGTATTCAGGGAAAGACAATAAAAAGAAGAATCATCATCATTTACACACTATTCTTTTGAAATAACTGGATTTCAAGAGTAATCATATATTTTGTTCATGCTTATCTAGTAGTATTTTGAAAATACTGTCTCTTTAATGAAGAGGGTTGTAGGGTAGGTGTGCAATGATCTCCATTCTTTACTCCATGTCTCAAAGAGGCACAGACATACACATACAAGGATAAAGGATAATTCTGTTTTTCATGTGATAAAGAAGATCAGGCTGTATCAGGCCAGGATTATCCCAAATTACAGGCAACAAAAACTGGAGAGTACTGAATGCTGCAATGCCACCAGCTCTGGTATGATGAATGGAGCAGGGCCTCTGGTCCAACTAAACTCAAGGCCCCTCTGGGTCAGGCATCACTAACACTGGGATGAGCACTTGGCTACTTAACCCCCTATGGCCTGCCAAACACTAGATGGCAAATGATATGGAGAAGAAAGCCACCAGATAATGGTGTGTCACAAGTGCTACATGTCCTTTAGAGAGGTGGTCAGCTTGGGCTTTGCTGGAGCATGAGTTGAGTCTCTGCAGTTACCAGCACCACCACTATTCCACCAACCGTGGGCACACCCACACCTTGTCACAGACACGCGCATAGAAATATTTTCTTCACTGATCTTCTTCCACACAGATTCAACATAAGAAATGAAACAAGGTAAAGCCACAAGTACTTGCCCAAAAGTATGTATACCTTTATCATTTGGTTTATAAATTTAGCTTTAGAAAACTTGTCTAAGAGCATTAAATGGAGTGACACCTAAAGCAGTATAAGATAGTATCTGTGTCCGGTCTTAATCAGCAATTTTTTACAGCAGAGACAAGCCAGAGCTATAATTGCAGAGTCAAATAATAACAAACCAGAGGAAGGTTTTGACCTAGATAAAATATTTCTTGTTGTGGACCCATTTATGCACCAAATGACCACATGTACCTGTTTTTTTGTGTTTGGTTTGGGTTTTTTTTCTGTATGAAGTTACATCTTTATGATCCTGGGACAAGGTTTATTTCAAGCCCAACCCCAGCATATGAAGCATAACATAGTGCTTTGAAGTAAAATGGTATTCAAAGAATACTGCATTCAGGGTATCTGAAGCAGGGATTTTTAGAGACCATGGCACTGCTGCTCTGCTCATTTCCCCTGACTGTTCACCCACATCAGAGGTTGCAGTGTGGTGTGGTAGGGACATGCAGCACCCTGCCTGGAGAATGGGGGATGTCAGGGGAATGCATGAGGTAATGATCTCTGAAAGCAGCTCAAGTTTTCATCTGTTGGTTTTAAATGCTCACCATTTTCCATGTACTGTTTGCCTGCCTGTCTTTCTGCCTTGCTGACTGTCCTTATTGTAGAGAAGAAGTGGTTTTAATGAGGCTGTGCAGGATAATCTCTCTTGGTAGAAGACTGTGAAGGTCCAGGGAGTGATGTTGTTATCTTTTTTCCATTCCCCCCATTCCTGACAGGGAAGTCATACACCATGATCGGGAAGGATGATTCCATGCAAAACCTCGGCATAATCCCTTGTGCCATCTCCTGGCTCTTCAAGTTGATTAATGAACGCAAAGAGAAGACAGGAGCCCGCTTCTCAGTCCGAATTTCTGCAGTGGAGGTGTGGGGGAAAGAAGAAAACCTAAGAGACCTGTTGTCAGAAGTGGCTACAGGCAGCTTGCAAGATGGCCAGTCCCCAGGTGTCTACCTTTGTGAGGACCCCATTTGTGGCATGCAGGTGAATCCAAGGTTCATTTTATACCAAAACAAGCAATGTGGGTTTTTTTGTTTGGGTTTGGTTTGGGTTTTTTTAGCTATTGAGATGGTTCAAATTCAAGAACTACACAGAGCATAAAGCTTATATACTTGAAAGTGTTTACTCTAAAACATGCAAGAACTTTATGACCTGCAGCTGCAGGGCCATCTGCTCTCCTGGCCTAAATATTTGTACCTCTGTTTTAACTGATGTTGAGCAGGGGCTTGTGTTTGCAATAAAATGTGAAAACATTCAGTGCAAACAAAAATTCACCTCCTTCTTAAAAAAAAAAAAAAAAAAGTGTGATCTCTCTTTTGTAAAACAACAAGCTAAAATATTTACAGTACTGCACAAATAGCTGGAGGCCATTAATATGGTTGTTTATCTCTTTATAAACTACATTATTTATAGCACTTGCATTAGCAATGTTGTAGGAAGCATTAATTGCTACTTATTAATCGCTGCCAAGAAATAAATTCCTGAGCTGGGCAAGCCAAGAATAACTTGAACTCTTCTCAGGTTTGCAGGTTTAGCAGGAATGAGTAACTGGCTCATGTATTTCCTGGGTAACCGCTAGAAAGTCTCAGCAGACCTATTTTTTTTTTTCCCCTCTTGGTTTGAGGGGAAAAAAAAGCCTATTTTTTCATTTTACTGTCTGTGAGGGAGTAAATCTGATTGTGGTATGAGTAGATGAAGAGGGAGCAAACCAGCGCAGCGGAGCTTGAATGCATTCTTTCAATCTTAAAGGCAAAGGGTGCTTGCATCCAGAACCTGCAGAGTGGCCTGTCCAAGGATGGGGAATGGAGGGAGGAGGGAATAGATCTATAGGATTATGTACCCTATTTCCAGCTCCAGGCATCTAGAAATCATGATTCACATCTACAAAAGTCATGAATTGTGAGATTTAAAACAGCAAGTAATAAATTTTGTGGTTTATCTCTTTCTTTGTGGTTTGAGCCTTTTGGACATACTTAGATCATATTTTGAATTCTTTCCCATCATACCCAAGGACAACAAAGTTGCATCTTGGTTTTAAAATGACAATTAGAGTTCTCATTCTCACTTGACTTCTGGCTTTAGTGCTATATGAAATATTTACAGTATCACAAGATCTCACCCCCTGATACCCAGTAATGGGTGCAGTCCAGTGAGTATAAGATGGGAGACTTGAGGCTGCATAGTTCCCATTGGGGTTATAGATAGGCCAGTTAATATCTGAATTAGCGTACGTATGAATGTTATAAATGTTGCATAACTGTGTAACGACTAGCTCCTCCTTATAGTTTAATTCCTTGCTACAGTATTTAAGCACAATACCAATAATAATATATTCCATTATTGTTGCTTATTTTCATATAGATACAGGCAGAACAACATTTTACAGAAGGAAATATTTTAGATCAGTGGAGAAAAGGTAGCTCCATGAGATGTTTACATACCTCTGCAGTGCAAAATAGTGAATGAAATTGTGAGAAAAAAATCCTTTTTGGCGTGTTTACAAGACATGGCGACACTCTGGAGACATGCGTCCTACACCTGAATTCTCAAAATCCTAAGATGAAGGGATGATATCATGTTATAGCCATACAGATATGCAAAATCAGCAGTGTGTATAGCAAATGAATAATCACCATATGTCATACTGTCTGTCACTGGGCCTTTCCAAGTATGCACATTTTCTTCTTGCTTACATTAGTGAGATCAGCCCACAGACTGGCCTGCCTTCTGCTTGCCTTGTTAACTCCTGCCTGTCCTCCTCCCTCTTTCTAGATGGAGCTTAGCCTCCAGCTGTGTCACCCCACCCCACGCAAAGCCTCGGCTTTATCCCTCCTCGGACTGATTAATAGTCGTGAAGAGATGACAGGAGCATTGTCTTTAGGAGAACTTAACTTTTAGCTGTATTATGTCAGACAGGAACAAATCCTGAGAATGGGAGTTCCTCTCTGGTGTACGCCAGACAAAACAAGTCTATCCTATGGGCTGTGGGCCAGCTCTGTGTACTGCCAAAATGAATGCCATCAGATTACACTGTCACATGTCCCTTCCACAGACAAACTAATCTTAGGTGACATAAAACATGTATGTGTTCCTAACATTTCGAGGGGTTAATAATATCTGCCCTCCTATGCTGTCTATCACTCTGGAGAGATAAGAGCAGGCTGGTGACTGGGACTGAGGTCCAGCAAATGTGAACGTATGTATATGACCTGCCTTGTTCCATTTAATGGATTGCCCTGGCTGGTGAGCAGGTGCATAAGCTTGTGGTATGAAGGGGCAAGAAAATTACTTCTGTGCTGCTCCCCACGTGTGATGGGGCTGAACACAACCTTCACTCCTCTTATTTCCCAGATTTGTCTGTGGACTGCGCCCTTCTAACACATTCTGAAAGGTAACATGTAGTCCTGCCCCTGCCAGTCGCCACCAACTGTTGAGACTGGGATTGATGTGTCTTCCACAATTATTTTTTTTCGCTTCTGGTCATCAGAAGGACACAGTGATTGCTAGAGCCAGCAATGCAGGAGGAAAAAAGGCAGTAAAAATAATGAAAATAGTGAAAAAATAATAAACATAAATAGCTTAAAATTCTGGGAAAGTGAAGGAACAGATTTATGCATCTGTCCAGCCCATAGGACAGTTTTCAGTTGCTGGGGTTTATTTGTAACAACTGTACCAGAGGTACCCCAAGAAAGAACCCTCAAAAGCCTGCATTCAGTCATGGAGGATGTGATACTGTCATTGCCAGTGTCAGGAGGGTCTCATTCCATCGGGCATCTCCTCCTTTTTGGTCCCATCAGAAGCCAATGTATCTACAGTGTGTGTTGATTGCAGGAAGTTGTCTGGTAGCGTTGACTTGTGTGGGAGTTTCTAGGTCATTTCTCCCTTGTGTTGACCCACAGCTTCAGAATCAGAGTGAGCTCCGTGCCCCTACGGCGGAGAAGGCTGCCTTCTTCCTCGACGCCGCCATTGCCTCGCGTCGCAGCAGCCAGCGGGACTGCGACGAGGAGGATCACCGCAACTCCCACATGCTCTTCACTCTGCACATCTACCAGTACCGCATGGAGAAGAGCGGCAAAGGCGGAAGTAAGCTGCCCTCTCGCTCACTTCGGTTTCCTCCAGGCCTGCCGGAGACTGGCTTTAAACGGGCCTTTAAACAATATTCTTCAGTTCTCCATTCAGAATGGGGTGGGACCATTCATACCAGCAGACTGTCCACCTGCTTGGTAAAGACCCACCAAATGCCATTAAAGGCCACTGGGGAATATTACCGTTAATTATCAATTTAGTTGCCATTGTGGAGATACCAACAGTTAATCCTCAGCACTGTGTGGGCCTCTGTATCTAAAAAAACCCAGTGCTTTTCAGATTGGCTTTTAGGATTTTGTCTTTACTGATAGTGTTGAGGTCATGGATTAAAATATTGTGGCAACGGTCATTCCCTGCCACCCTTAGGTTAGCTGCTCCCCTTTGGCACCCAGACAGGGCAGCGTGCATGGAAGCTGGTGTTGGCAATGCATAAACTATGGCTTTTCCTGGAGATATGTAATATTTTAGTTACTGGCCCAACTACGTGTGCACAAAGCACTCTCAGGGTTACTTGTAAAGGCTCGGAGCTTTTCAGATTGGCTTGCTCCCTCTCTTTGCCATAGATGCCTGCACTGGCTTGTGTCTTTACTTCCATCTCCCACTTTTAAGTGAGGAAAAGATGCTTCCATGTCTACTTATATGTTTCCATAATTTGCAAAGGTTTCATTTGACTCACACAATTTGTATTTTTTTATTACATTTATCTTCCTTTTCAAGTCTCCTGAATTGTTTATAACTAGAGATATACAAAGCAGGTTTTTTAGTAAGTTCCAGTGATAGAAGATTTGTATAACATAAGAAGCACCCCCACCGAAAAAGAAAACATTCATATTAAACCCCTTTTTTAGAAAAAGGGTTTTTACATGGAAAAAAAAATATTTGTTTGAAAGACACCAGAGACCTCTGCTTCTTTAAATTTGCAGGCTTACACAATTCTGCAGAAATAGCATATGTTTCAGCTCCTGGCTCTGCATAGGTTATTTGTAACAAGGAATAGATTGCAAGCTATGATGTGCACTGGGTGAACACCACTGCGGTATTAATGTCTAATATTTGAACGCAGAAAATTTACATTGACTGCACTTATGAGAGAAAACCAGAAAGTTGCTCTAAATGGAAATGCAGTTTGCATGTGTTTAAGTAATAACCCCTGTGGAACTGGCAGGCAGAAATCTCAATTAACTAAAGGTTTATTAATTAACCACCCTGTGGTGGAAAGGAAGACTGAATGCTCAGACTGGTTCATAGCAATATAGATGGCAGATTTTGAGGGAATTATTATTACAATTATTTAATGCTCCATGCTTTTTACTGTATGCAAGTACATGTACACACAGTCCTTTCCTACTATTTTCAAAGGCAATTAATAAAAGGGAAAAAAAATATTTTCCTGTGGCTATAATGACTCATTTTAAAAAAGGGAGACATGGTCCTGTTGGATTATAATATGGCATGCTTTGCCCACTGCGTGTAGTTGTATCTCTGTCTCGTGGCCATATCACCTCCTGTCTTCAAGTTTCCATATCTGAGCGGCCTCACAAGCCAGGCAGGGTGAGATCTCACTGATAATTGAATGAGGGGGGAATTCCAGCTGCTCAGAAAGGGCGCCTAGTGATTATCACTGTCTCCTGCTGTAATGAAGGACTTTTCAGAAAACAACGTGAAGATAGTAGAGATATATAGATTCCAGTAACAGGATTAAAAAAGGATGGGGGCGGGGAAGAAACCCAGCTTCTAGATAAGAGATAAAAGGGCTGGCTAACATATGATTTTGGTAAAAAATGACTGTTAGAATAACGCTTTGGTACTGTACTTACCTCCTTGTTAGATTCATTACCAGGAATGTCATGAAGCAGGCTTAGCACCATTGAAATAAATGACATTGTGGCAGAACTGGCACAGTCATTTTTCAGCTGTCAGCTGTGAAAAGTCTCTGTGGCCATAGACAAAAACAAACGTTAGGATGTTCCACTTTTCTTCACTCTGTAGTTGCCAGGAACATTAGTGGAGAACTTGCCTAACCAATAACTTCATTTTCAGATCAAGCAAGTGGATCTGTCATCCTAAAAATATCGTACTTTGACTTGTAAATTAAATAAGGAGGAAAGATCCATTGATTTCTCTTATTCTGGGTTTCCTCAGCCTGTGTAATAGGAATATGTGTGGAAACATTATGGTTAAGATTTTGAAGGGGGATGATTTCTTCCATTTTCTTTTGTTTCCCCAGTGTCTGGTAATCTTAGCAACAGAAATAATGCAGTAAAGTCACCTGCAGTCATTTTCAGTAGCAACTAAACACCTTTGTTTTTCTAAGTAAATCATGGGGGATACTCAAAAAAAGGTAGTTTCAGCCTTCCGAGGGTAGCAGTCTTAGAGGAGTCAGGGACTCGCAAGTGTTTTAAGGACTCTCAGAGGGGAGGAAAAGGTCCTCCATGAGCATTTCAGAGGAGGTGAAGGTGCAGCTGCCTGGACGGTTCCCCGGGGAAGCCTGACTTTCTGCAGCAAGTGCGGGAGCCTGTAGTCCGTGTGAATACTTCCCCATAGAAGTATCTCACCGCTTCCCACCACTGAGAGCACAGTGGTGAAACTTCCACGGCCATGTCCAATGGGTGGTCGTATAATCTGGGGACTGTTACGCTGTTTTGAATGTCTAGCCACCAATATTAGTTTTAATCAGACATTTATTCTTCACTTCTCTTTGGTGATACTCAGCATGACTTACCAATATCGCAGTATAATTTAATACATGGAAGTCCTGTGCTGCCTAATACCTGATGTAGCTGAAGCACTACCGGGACTCAAAAGAAGCAGAAGTTACTGCATTTTAACAATTGTTGTCAGAGATTCTGGCTACATTTTTTTAATATTATTCTCAAATCCCATAGCATAAACTACTTTCACAGAAAAAAATCTCTTCTTTCTTCTCTCTTCTTCCTTCTTTCTTTTTTCTCTCTGCTTATCTTTATCCGTGTTTCTTTTTTTCTTGTATCATAAAAATCTACTTGTAGTTTTATTGTTGTTCATTTTAATTAGCTATCATTACAACTGAAACAGAATGGTAGAATTATATATAACTTTTCTACAGAAAGGCTTTATGTCATGCAAGACACCAGGTAGTAGCTTTAAGCAGTGAGCCCTGTGTTTTGCAGTGCTTGCAAAATGAAATATCTCCTTATTTTTTCAGCGTAGGTTAACACATTTTAAGTTACAGCTAATATATATACCTTTAGTAGCTGTATGTTTTCTATATTTATATACATTTATTATAGTAGACCTTCTTTCTATGAGCAAATCTACACAATTATATGATCGTGGGTCACCTTTTTGTTAATATATGTATGGTTTACATGTGTCTTCTTCACATAGCTATGTAAACTTATTTCCTTCTACCTCCTATGACACCTACCTGCCTGTACACCATGGCATGGTACCACAGCTACTGAATGCGGGGTCATTGGAAAAACATGCTTGTGGTTGATGGGACATTTCCAAAACAATTAAATGTGTCTGGAAATTTCTTTTCTAAAGTCCCCTTCATGTAGTTGCTCCCACAACCATCTTTTCTTGTGAACTGGTCTCCCCCCACTGCTGATACTTTTTTTTACCAGATCTATAAGTTTAGGTGCTGTGTCAAAATGGCTGTGAATTTATTTGCATAGATGTAACCCAGATGTATTTCTACTCCTGTTTAAGTTATGTTTCTGTCCTCAAGTAGCAGTCTTAACTTTTGAGTTAAGATCCTAGAAATAAAACTGCCTTTTCCTACAGATTGTTTCTAAACTCTTGAGAATAGGGAGGAGCAGTCAAAGATCAGACGCAAAAAAACCCAGCTAGGAAATTGTGTTGAGATAGTAGAGAATGAGAAGCACTTCTATAAAGTCGACATAGTCCCCATACTGGGTTCATAAGGAACCATAGGTTTTTAAAGAGCAAATGTCTGTTAATCTTAGTGTTTCAACAGGAGCCTCTTTTCACTTTAAATCCAGTGTGTTCATACAGAGTAAACAAGACGAAAACCCCATACGGATTCACTGCCAGTTTTACAGAAACTCTTCTCAGAACAGAGCAGCTTGTCCCCACTGCATTACCCATGGCATGGCAAACCTTTTCTTAGCCCAAATGATAACGTAAAAGTTTATAGACTTAAAGCAAAGTTGAACGTCTCACAGACACCACAGGTTCTTCTGAAGATCCAGTATTGAAGATGGGAGAGATAAGAGAAGCTACCACAGGATCACTGCTCACCAAGCAGTAATTCCCAGCCGGTAGTTTTCTGGACAGAGGAATTGTTATGACAGAGGCAGAAACAGAGCCAACTCAGGTGAAGGCTAATAGAGCTGTATTTAAAAAAATAAAAAATAACCACGGTGGTGACTCCCACAGAGTTAAACCTGCAGGAGCGGGTGAGTACTGAAAGCCTCAGCAATTTTTAAGCAAGTCCGAACTGGACAGCGATGCAGAGCCACAGGGGCTGACAGTGAGTTAACAGGAACCCTACAGTTCGTTGCTGCTAACATGAATTCGGAAAGGTTTCTGGATTGTTTCCTCTTCGAAAGTCGTGGCGAGTCTTTTGCTTTCCCAGGAAGCTGCTTTTGGAGGCACGTGCTAACTGCTTGCTTTCTTTGTTTCTGGCAGTGTCTGGAGGTCGCAGCCGCTTGCACCTTATTGACCTGGGCAGCTGCGTGAAAGTGCTCAGCAAAAACCGGGAGGGGAGCTCTGGCCTCTGTCTCTCATTGTCAGCACTGGGCAACGTCATCCTCGCCCTGGTCAATGGAAGCAAACACATCCCGTACAAGTAAGTGGTATTTGATGTCATACCTAACGAGAGGACGCTTGCAAGCAGTTTGCTTGTCTGGCCTGAGGCAGACTTGGGGTAAGTCTGGGTCCGTGGGTCAGTGCAGCCCTCGTGAGGTACGGCAACACCTGCCCAAGGTTCAAGCGACACCTGAGGTAACCTCACATCTGGTACCTACACTGTATTTGACATTCAGGTTTCAAAGGAAGAAGCCTGCTGAAATAGGACACAGGTGTCTCAAAGATCTTAAGGCTCGAAGTTCAGCACATTAGGATTTTTTTTTCTAGTACTGTTCAAAGATTTTTTTCATATTTCAAAGCATCTGAGAGCCAGTTTCCTATTTGCTCCACAGAAACAAATGTTGCTGCCGTAATGCAGCACTTTTCTGTGATCCAAAGTTACTTTGCTTTTTATTTTTATGTGATTTGAATCTCAGTGTCAGCCTTTCACTTGCAAAAAAAGAAGTAGGCCCTATTTGTCACACTAGACGAGTGGCCTTTGCTACTGCAGGTAGCTTCTGGGAAATTAGAGGAATTGCTCACCCTGCGGGTATGTTCTGTACTCATTTCTCTTCATCGTTGTCTCACCCCATTTGTCATGTGTGCAGGTCTGAAAGCGAGTTTGGATTTATTACCCAACCCAGACAGTCAAGCAGCCTTCCTATTGAGAAGTTTCTGATTTTGTGGCCAGGATTGCTTTTCTCTAGCCTAAAGCCTAGGGAGTAGCAAGTAGTATGACAGGAACGGCTTACTGTTACATCTTGTAATCAAACTGCTAATTAACGTCACTATTCATGAAGGACATGTACATGAGATCTTGAGTTAGGAACAACAGGATGACATGACAAATGAACCAAGTCATTCACAGAGCATATTTCAGTCCACACATTTTACCCTTTTTATCATGTTCAAGGCTACAAATGTGATTATTTTCTCATGTTCGTTCAAGATTGCAGGGTAATGACAAGTTTTATTTCTTTGGTTTTGTCTTCATTTTGGAAAATAAAGATGAATTTAATTTGGTTATAATTTTATTTTTCTTCTATGTTCCAAAATTATTTGGTGGTCTGAGCTTAAAACATGCTCTCTGGAAATACTGCTGTTCCTGGAATTCATTCAGACTGGAATTCAGTTAAGGGCCAACCAAATTTGTGCATATAAATGTTCATGAAATATTTTGTGGATTATGCACCTAGTCATAGTGTGAAAATAGCTTGAATTCACTCTGCACTTCACAAAGCGTAGCTCAAACTATGCTTATCAAAACCCTGTCTTCCTTCCTGTCGTGTTTTATGTATTGAAAGGAAGGCAAACTGTAGGAATAGAAAAATTATGTTAATGATGCTCCCTAAGCTAGAACTAAACATACTCTGGCAATGCCTGACTGAGAGAAATATGTTACGAAACATGTCTTTTACTTGCTGCGCTACCAATCTTTCTTCTGTGATTCCCAGGTAAAAGCTTTCTTTAGGCCAGCATCTCCTCTTGAGTTTGCTCCTATAAAAGCAGATAGTATAGAGTATAAATATAGAGAAGTGGTTTGTCACCTGTAAACCAGAGGCAAGGTCTCTGTTTCTAAGGAGGACTTCTAAAATGTAATTTGAAAACCATACTGGCATATTTTGGCGCAAATTTTGTACACTTCTTGCTGAGGAGAGTGCAAAAAAGCAATGGCAATAAGAGTCCGGGTGGGTGGGTGCAAACATTATTTGCACAGTGGTCCAGCAGTACAGGTGTCTGCTGCTTTTTGGTGGAGAAGAGAGAAGGAGGGGGAGGGTGCGTGCTGCTTTGGGGAAGATGCTGAGCGTCCCATAGACTGATGTGCTAGGTGTTCAGTAGCACCTCTTGTTTAGAGCACCAGCTAGCCCAACTAGCTGAGATCATTTCCCTTTCTTTAGGGGTGTTCTCTTTCATTGTTAAGGATAAAATTAAAGTTTTGTTAACTGCCCTTTTTGAGCGGGACCAAAGGAAAACAACTGAAGTGTTTTCTTATGTGACAGCATTGCACATTGTGGTCTCAGCAAATTTTCATAGAGCAGCAAACAAAATGGAGCATCTTTTCTTTATCTGAGCTATTAAACAGTCATTAAGTATTTTATGGGAGCCTGTCAGTAGGCAGTGTATGGCTTCCTGGGAGCCTGGAAACTCACAATTTCATAAGCATCAGGTTTTCTCTTACTGCAGAAATTTAGTTCTCTCAACTCTGAGAGGCTGCAGGCTCTTAAACTCCCTTCAGTGCTGTATCCAGCTTTATCTCCACAGGTAGTAGTTGTAGAAAAAAGCTTGTTCAGATTCATAGCTGGTATAAGCAGATGCTACTGCATTGTCTTCAGTGGGCTGTGTGTTTATGCCAGGGATGAATTTGCCTCTCTGCCTGCAGTCTCTATGAAAAACACATGCTGGTGTTCATCACATTTTCCTTTTTTTTCCCCCTTCTTACCCATAAAGCTAAGCCTCGGAAGCCATTAAGCCGGAATATTTCTCCTTTGGGAACATCCCCACACCCCCCTGTAGTTTGGGAATAGTAACACAGATTGACACTAGCTTTAGGAGGAACTTGTCTACTGAAGTTGTAAGAAAGTAATGTAGAAATTCTCAGACCTCAAACAATACAGGTTGATATGGTTTGGGATCTTGTCCTGCATTCAAGTTAAATCCATATGGGTCTGAAGAATGGGCAAGAATCCCTGTAATGGGCAATGACATGCAGCTAATGAGTTACCAGATCATGATTTCTGGGAGTTTGCATCTTTCATATATGTGCTTATAATCTTTCTCTAATATTGCAGTGTCACTATTAATTTCCAGACCTATTTTGAACCTTACTAACAACATCATTCTGTCATGGAACGAACCAGTGAGTTCTTTCTGCTCAGTATGTTATATAAAAATAGAATTTTTAATTTGACTTAAATACATTGCCACTTAATGTCACCAGTTTCTTTGAGTTTCTTGAGTTACGAGCAAATCCCTCAAAAGACTGGGCAAGAATTATTTTCTCTACAAGAAAGTCAAATATCCTCATAAAAATTGGAAAGGGGTGCTTGCAAGCCCAAGGAAGAGCAAGAGAGTCAACTCCTGACCAAGGTTGACAGGGCTCAGATCTGCTATAGGAGGAGGGTTTTGATAAGCTGCAATAATTGTTAGTGCCATTTTATTTTTTTTAGAGCATTTCAGCTTTACATTAGTGCTGCATTATCTGCCTCTGATTTCCAAGATGAATGTGTTTTAAACCCTCAAACGAATACCCATTTGCACAAACTCCAGATACTGGTTTATATAGCTCACTATTCAAAAATTACTCCAGTTGCTAGGCAACAGGGGTGGTGATAATTCATGGTAATGCTGTTTTGGAAATAATCATTTTTATACATTTTAATGACTATGAGAATGTAAGAAAACTGTTTAGAAAAGTGCAAAGATGTATGAATTTCTCTTTCAGAAATTGTTGCTTGTTTTATTTAATAGGCTTCTCTCTTAATGTGCTATCCCAATGTGCTAGTGTTTCTGGAGGGATCCTATACTTTGAACTACATGCTCATGCTTATCCAAGGAGGGAGTCTTGTCCATAAAATAGATGGGTGTGAGTCAAAAGCATGAATTTTATTCTTGGCTCTTCTGCTTCTCTGTCATATGGTTGCAGTTCCTCACAGGTCTTACGTGCTGGTATTGTTTTTTCTAATCCTATCTGTAGAAAATAAAATGATATTACGTGACTGGTGCAAGGCAGCACAAGAGGCTTAGTGGCAGAGCCACCATGTTTTAAGATCTAATCTGGTGCTTAAACCATGGGCTAATCCATTCTTTCTTTCTGTGTGACCTTTGGAGAATAATTTATTTCTGTATTTATTTATTTATTCCCATTTATAAAATTGAGCTAGAAAAAATTAAAATAGGACTTTGTAAAGGGCATTCAGACTTGGCAAAAAGCACTACTTAAATTTTAACTGTTGCTAGGACTCTGTTAGCTCATTTTTTCAGTTTTTTTAGCGTTTAGGACTGACATAGGTGATACTAATGGGATGCAAAATCTGGTGGTTTTTTGTCAAGGGTAGACTATTGTTGCTTTTAAATGAAGAGGAGAAAAGGGAAAGTGTTGGATTATAATATTGTGGTATAAAAGGTAAGCCTAAAGACTATACTGTATATCAGATATTTTCTTTAAATTGTTAGTTAATTATTGGAGTAAAAATGAAAATGAGGTTTGGATGGACCCAGTAATACAGATTCTTTTCTTGGTTAAATGGGTGTGTCTCTCTGCAGTTGTTTCATCTGTGTAAAAAAACTGTGTGTGAAGAGTATTCCAGGTATCTTTTGTTTGTATGTCTTGCCTATGCATTTATAGCATGAGTTAGATTATTTTTCTCAGAAGAAATGCCAGTGAAAACTTTTCAGGAAGAGATAAGGAAAGCTAAAAACCCATTCACAATAAATTGTTGTACAAATAACTGGTATTAGTACTGGAGATTTTATCCTTATTTATGAGCTCGTACTAAGAGTTTTGTGGGATTCACACAACCATGTCTGCTTACCAGACCTAAGAATTTAATGCCAAAATTGAACTATATGTCCAAATGAGCTATCTATTTAATGGTTACTTCATCAGCACCAAAACCTAAAATAATTTATTATTTTAATTGAGAGATTTCAATCACTTCTGCTTTCTACTGCTGCATTTACTAGTCTTCTGTTTCTTGCTTTTGCTTCTCCTCAATCAGAACATGGTACAAAACCCACAGAAAAACCTCAGAAAATATCTGGTGCTGCCTTTGGAATCTCCAGTCTTTCTGGGTTAAATTAGTATTGAATATATTAGAAGTGGATGAAGAACTGTTCTGCTGTTTTACTTGTGGAAATGTAAGAGCAGAAAAAGGGGGAATAAAGAACGAAAATGAGGAAATGAATGACAACTGAAACAGAATCACAGGACTGGGAAATGGCCCAAAAGGAATGGGAGAGCTCCAAGAGACACGGAGATAACACGTAGAGAAGACAGCAATCCACAGAAAAGAACTGGGAAGCAAAAGAGAAAAAGAAATGACCCCATTCAAAAAGACGAATAAGCTTAAGAAATACCCCTGAAAGATCCAATTGTAGGAGAGAGGTCAATTGAGACTTTGTTGAATGTGAAATAGTTCCTAATTAGCTAGCAAAAACATGAGCTGCTCAGGAACAAAAGAATTTTTCCATGATGTTGGCAGCCAGGTGGCATGGCCCGGAGCCTCGGCTAACAGACACTGAAGCCACTGGAGCAATGCCATGTTATACCAGCTGAGGACCTGGCCTTAGGTGCGTGCTCTTTGACACTAGCCAGAGTGCTTTGGCAACGTGGAAGAGCAATGCAGTTGCCAGCAAGAGGTGAGCACTGAAACACTGTCAGCGCAGATATAATGAGGACTTGGAGCATCTGGCAATTACTTTCACCTTTGGGGCTTTTCTGTAGCTGACAGTTTTACTAGGTTGAATTTCTGACAATTTTCTTCTTTATTCCAGGGAACTACATAAAATAGATGGAATCAGGGATGCGCAGCCTGTGAATGTAGGAAAACTTTTTCCATTTTATTAGGGTAATTTAATCTGCAACTCAGGAGCATGAGGATAACATATTTTGCATGCTCCAGCAATCGCTGTTGTAGTGTTCATCAACAATGCATTTTATTGTAGGACAGTTTGTACAGCTTATAGTGCAGATTTGAGTTTTATCTGCACACGCCTTACGGTACTGTGTTTCATCATCAAGTTAATGAGAGATAGTAGACAAAATCCTCAAGGAAAGCTTCAGTGGAGCTGCCATTCCCCAGCTTTGGGTTTTCAACTCAGTCCTGCCAGATCAGCAACGTGGTAATTCTTGGAGCAGAGATGTCTGCGTGCATGTGTAGTGGATGTAAGCGAGCGTGTTGCATTCACTGAGCCTGATCCCCTGTTACACCAGTTTTACAACAGACCTCAGCTGACACGGCTCCATGCTGCACAAATCTTCAAGTGGGAAGAATCGGACCTCACGAGTCAGCTCTTTTAATGCTCTTTGAACCTCTCAATGAATTACCGCTTTATAGATACTGTAACAAGCAAATAATGATGAACTGCAAAATGAAACAAGAAGGGAAGTGCTTGTGGTTTATAGTTGGATTTAATAGCAATTACTAATTGCATTTAAATAGCCATTCCTATCAGCAGCAGATAGCTGCATCATGGAAGGACGCTATTTTGGTCCCGGGCCAACACAGACATGACTGGTAATGAACAAGCAATCCAGTAGTGTGCGGTTATTGCTGAAATACAACTTGAGTGGGACCCAAATAGGCCATTGTGGTGATTTCATATACAAATGAATCTGTACTTAATTCATTAAAATGTCATTTTGAACCTTCAGTCAGGATATCCAGCAGTTTATTCTCACCTGTTCCACCACCGGTTCAGGCTCAATTGAACATTAATGCATTTTCTTTCGTGGAAATGTGGTGATAATTCATTTCATGTATAATTGAACAATTTTTAAATAGTCATATACTTGAAATAACTAGCTCTTGTGCAATGCAGCAAATTATCAAAAAGCATGTAGTAATATTTATTAGCCTCACTTCATGGTTTTGGTTATCTGCAGTTTCTTGAACAGTTGCCTATGGATATGATCTGTGAAATTAACTTTCGTTTCCCTACTGATCCTTCTTTCCCTGCACAAAACCAGTGTGACTCAGGGCAAGAGAGCAGAGACATCCCACTGCAGATGGCCAAAGAAAATAGCTTTTCTTTGTATAGTGCCTGTATGTAGCCCTTTGTTCAGAGTTGGGCATCTCATTGCCAAGAAGAGGTTACAGTCTGGAGAAAATTCCAAAGAGAAGCCAGAAGAATTACCAATGGTCTAAGATGAAAGGGTTACTCACCTCGAAGAACACCATAACGGAAATAAAGCTTCGTAGCTGGCAGGAAAAAGGAGACCTCTGAGAGAGGAGATGACAACTGTTCTGTAGCATTTCAAAGATGTGAATGCACACAGGAGCAGAGAATTGTTTCTGGTGAGACCAAGTGGCAGAACGATTTCTTATCCTTAAGTGAGGAGACAGAGGAACATAAAATTGAAAGCATGCTAACAGTCATTCCTGTTAGTCAATGAAATAACTTCCCAAGAGCTGAAATGAAGACTTCATTGGTAGAATGATTTAAAAGCAAAATAAACATGTAACTAACAAATATTAATTAAGAATTATATAATAAAAAGTCCCAGATTGGTTAGGGGCTAGGCTTAATCAATTGCAGTGCAGAGTTCTGAGGCCAAATCTTTAACAATTTTCAATAGCTGTACTTCTGTTTTGATAATTTATCTTCATCCTTGTTTGGAAAGTGTTTGCACATGGCAGGCAGTTAAACAAATAAACAATAAAACATGTTCTAGTGTATCTTCTAGAATTTCCTCTGCTTTTAGGAGTCTGAAAACTAGCAGTGGGCTGGATTGTTACGCTTGCATGGCATCAAAGCAATCCAGAAAGTCTCAGTGGTGTCTTTCTCCAGACTCTACCCTAGCAGGGATATGGGATGTCCAGTCCATTTCTGTGCCAGATGATTTAACACAGTTAACAGCTTTTCTTCCTTTATCATTTACTTACACCTTTTTTTAAGGTCTCTTTCTCTTTGAATTGCAAAATCCCAGCGCTTGATCCAAAACTCAGTGTAAGTCAATGGAAATCTTTTTATTGGGCTTTGGCTTAAGCCCACAGATTAGAAAACATGCTTATATCTAATTAGATGAGATAATCCTCAAATCCTTGCTAAGGGATATTGTATACCATAGTTCGTGTTCAGTATTTGATGATTAACAGCTTATGTGTTGAAAGAGGCAGTAGGTGGGTAAGTGTTACCTAGTGATTAGTTTGTTTGGGATTGCAAGGGACGTGACTGATGGAACTGGTGAATGTGAAAACTGGAAATGTACAATCATCTATTGACTGGGTGCAAATGGGACTGGGACCATGAATTTGGAGCTCAAGAAGGTTATACAGAAATTTGCCACATAAATAGGGATTTGTGATTACTGAAGTGGCACAAGCAGGATTATTTGATTTTCCTCTTCAATGTGTATAAATAGTATTTGTGACCTTCAAAATAAACAGAAACTTGGTTTACATTTTCTGGGCAAATAGTTGAACATTTTTTCTTCATATTCTTTCTTTTCTTGGACTCTATTTAACACCACCCCCTCAATGGAGTGACAGGCCCTGGAAGCTTTGAAGAGAATTGTGTGGTTGCAAATATGGAATATTTCAGCCAGTTTGTCCTATTGCTTCGAGAGCATTTGAATGGCATTGCAACTGCAAGATGGTTTTTTCCATACAAACTTTTACTGAAATTCTTATTTTCATAACATGTTTGAGAGGAAAGCAATGAAGACAATTGTGCTCTTCAGATACCAGCTAGCTTCTGCTGGCTGATCAAAGTTTTCTGGCTGGTGGCTGCCTCCAGGCCTGTACACAGATGTGAAGTGAATTTTTTAAAATATGCATTGACTTCTCAGAGTTAAGCAGGCTGGTTAGAAATATCTTCTGAAATACTAAAATTAGCTCTCTCTCCTGCTGCAGGACAAACTTGTTAGATTATTTTATTTTTTAAAACTTTGTTTATAAATGTTTATCAGGTGACAGATTTTTTAGCAATATGTGACAAGACTCAGTAAAACTAATTTCAGACAGCAGGTTTCACTGTTTTAGTTGTATTTTCTCTCATCACCCCATCAGCAAAACTGTTCTACCTGCCATATTTAAAATTATTTTCCAATGGGTTCTTTTTGAGGGGTGAGGGGCGTTACTAAATTGCTTCTCTCCCTATTCCTTAATTTGTGCTCTTGGGCAGAAATAAAGCTTCACTGATTTTGAAAATCAATGGCGAAACGTATGTCCATGCTGTCGGAAATATCAGTCCTTCTGGCTCCCTTTGGTACAGCTGGCTCTGCAGGGCAGAGCCGGGTAGCAGAAGGATGGCAGCAGCTGTTGTGGGTGCTGTTACAAACCTGGGAGCTGCGGAGATGCAGTCTTCAGTCTCTATAAATAGAATGAAAGGAGCTGTCGTAGACACGAAGGGATTTTTGGGCTCGGAAAAGGATGTACAACGTATTACACTCTGCAGGAGCGGGTGCTCTCCCTGCTGGAAGTGTCTGTGCTTCTGCCCTCGCTGTAGGCAGCTTGCGCAGCCTGCAGCACCCCTGGGCGCCCTGCCTGCCTTCGGCGGGAGCTGCAGAGGGCAGGGGTCTCACATGGCTCCCGCGCCGCGTGCGCCAGCCCCTTCGGGCAGCTCAGACTGCACTAGGCCCCTGTGCTGCTCGACTCTGAGGCAGCCGGAGAACAAACGAGGGGAGCCTCGTACGAGGTGAGCTGTTAAAAGCACCCCATCGTCTCTGCGCAAGCGGGACCTGAATCTCCCTGGAGAAGTCTTTTAAGGTTTGAACATAATTTTCGTGTCTGCCTCCAGCTATAAACAGAGTAGCAGAATCTTTTGTGCTCCTAGACTGCATTTCCTCTCTCTTGCAAACAGCATTTTTCACAGGCTCTGTGTGATGTGCTCTCGCCTGCGCGAGAGGACAGGAATCAGATGCAGTATCCAGATCTGCTACCCAGTTCGCATGTACTGCATCGCAGCAACAACAAAACGTTTCCAAAGGCACGGTGTTAGAGAAATAGCTGTGCTTCTTCAGAGAGGGAGAGTATTTTAGGAGCTCTGTGTACTCAGTCAGACCATGCTAACGTACCTCCTGAACCCTGCTCATCTCTCTCATGTGCAGACGTTGCTGGAGTGATAGAGGATAGTTCTCCTTATGTCAAAGGGAGCTGAGGGTAACTGCTGTAGCTGCAATAGTTTACACTGATGTGAAAGATGGGCTGATGGAGGACCAAAGCTGAATAAGATTTGACTGTGAAAATACATTGTCTGCGAAACAGAACCAGTTGACACTCTACCACATTGTGCTCCAGGGAGATTTGTGAAATGCTCCCACGTTTTTTTCAGCCAAGGGTTGAAGCTGCTTACTGTGGAGTGTGTTCTACAGGAAAAGTGAGGGTGTGCTTTGGTAACCTTTAGGATCTTTATATCATACAGAATATAAAATAAGCCCGTGAAGCTGGTCACAGATTTTCTTTTCTCTTGTTAGGTGGGTACTGCCATTTTGGATGGCTATGCGCTGTGTAATGGCATTATAATCAGTGGCTTTTGTTGGTTTTGAGCTACTCTTGATTGCAGTCCTCTGTGAGCTCCTTCACCTGGAATCGTTTATGTGTGTGTCAGACACACATAAACTTCAAGTAGGTTACACAACTGGCAAAGTCCTTTGTGTCCATTTGCAGGTGCCGTGTCAGCTCCCCTCACCCTCATCTCAGCACAGTGAGCCCCGTGGCGATGAGGGCGTTGTTTGGGGGAAGGCTCTGGCTGCTGTGAATCTGAATGTGATGCTTTAGGTCTTTCTACTGTACTTGGTCCCAGGGGCTGTCACCTGTCTTCCCAGCAGGGTGAGGGCTTGTCCAGGCAGGGACATGATGCCTCTGCGGTGCTGTAGCAGAACTCCTCTGGTCTCTGTTGGTATCACTAGAACTTCTGGTAGGTGTATGCTGAAAATTGAAACAGAATTTTTAATCCTTCCAAGAAAATTCATAGTTTTTCTTAAACTTTTCTACCAAACGTCTTTTTTCACAGAGAGGTAAGACAATGAAAGCAAAGAATTATAAGCAAGTCAGTATGTATATTTGACAACAAACTGGCTCTTGGAAACAGATACCACAATAAGGTTTTCTTTACAAATTGGCTTATTTGATTAGAGAAGAATTTATGTTGCTTAATACATAAGATTTTGAATTTTCTCTGATAACACTGTTATATCACACCCATACAAAAGATACTATAACCCTTAAAAATACATTTTTAATTCCATTGGCCAGGTTCCATTCAACAATGGTGCTCCTCTGTGGAGCAATACCTGATTCTTTTAAGGAATCTCAGCTTCATACTCGTAACTGTTCTGATGCCTAATCAGAGAGGAAACTCTGCTGTTGCTAAAGATGTACCTCTCACAGATAACTGAAGAGGCTAACAACAAAACACCCCATCTTTTCAACAGGGAACATTTAGTTGTGGGCTATGAATAAAGATTGTTGCAGGCTGTGTATGAAATTATAGTAAGGTAATATTCAACTCTAACAGTAATAGTGTGAGTATGTGAGAGTAATTTTGACTAGCACTTACACATCTATTTTATGCATTAAACAGCTATGTTATCTCTCTATTGAAACTAACCTTAAGTTCAGAACAAATAACTTAATAATTCTGTGTTCATATCCATATAGATATAAACCAAATAACTATATGCTTCATGATATGTATTGCCAATGTGTTGCTTCACCTTAATTCATCTCTGAGAAATATAAAAATCCAAATGTTTCCTACTAATATCTAATCTCTAATCCATATTAAACATTATGAATTCTGTATTCTTCTCTGTGTATTATCCATTAATTGTGCCAGTAGCTGGAGCTTCATGCAAGTTCCTTTTTAAGACTTCACAATTTGGAAGTACAATTCTCTTGTGCCAGAAGCCAACTAATAAAATTTACCAATGATTATTGTCTTAAATGCAAAGGGATATAGTTAAGTATTCTATGCTGACGTTATAAATTACATGCTGCCCATATGACCTTTCACTGCATTTTGCAATACCTGAATGTGAGAGTAAATTCTCCTTGGTTAATCTTGTACAATGCAATAGGAATATGTATGGTGCTCTTTGCTTCTGGCTCCTTTCTCATAGTAAATGAACATCTCCCAGCCCTGTGGTCTGATTATGTTCATATTGAAACATTTCTGGTAGCTAAATCTGCAAACCTTTGCATATTTAAGTAGAGAACATTCTTTTGGGACATCTAGAAAGATGGGCAGAGAGTCGCAAATCTTCACTCCTCTTGCTGTGCAGGTTCCAAGAAAGGGAGTCCTGAGGCATTCTTGCTCCTTTCACCCATAGTAAGAAGAAAAAAATCCCTACCAGCATATTTAGGAAAAAGGTCCAGCTTCTTGCAGATCAAAGGCTATGCGCTTATTGTCTTTAAGGTCAGGGCTAGAAGAGTGTTGAGAACTCACTCAGCACACTGTCCTCTGCCATTAGCCAAATTTTGAACTGCACAATTATAGACCAGCAATGGACGGTTGATTTAGAGACATAATTTGGTTTTGGAGGCATTAGTGTGCATTTTGACTACCTCTGTTTTTGCCTTGTTCAGAGTAGGAACCAGTAAACACAGGGATTGATATTGCTGTGTGAATCTCAGTCTTCAGAAAAGAAACTCCAGCGCAGTTAGATTGCAGGAAATGAGATAGTCCCTAAATGTGATCTTGTGCTGCTTCTCAAATATTTCTGACATTGCTTTCAATCTGTTTATATTAATTAGTAAATATGGAACTTTTAAATCCCATGATGCCCTTAATTTACACAAGCTTTACAGAATGTGGATCAGATACATTTTCCTACCTACATTTTACCATCTTTAATGCTTTGCACTCATTAACAAGTGGTAACATTATGAAACATCCAGCTCTTTTCCTTCATCTCCAATATATTTCAGAAGTATTTTTTATTTATCGTATAGTTCTGGCAAATAACTGGAAGCACTCATTGTCACTGCTACAGTATTTTTAGTCTATTGCTATTTAGTCTCCGAATTCTGGCTGCAGTTTCTCAATACTTTCATAATCTCAAGTGGGTAGAGGAGGAGGAGGCAGACATAACTGGAAGGCACGTTTCTGATTCTGGGGCATTCCAGGGGCCCAACACCCCATGTTAAACTCTCTGGAGGCTTAACTGGCAGCAGGCACCCCAGGATGCCTGCTGGGCCACCCTTCTGCCTGACTTCTCCACAGGACACAGTGCAGAGTGCTGTGACCCTGTCTCTGACGTGTCCCCTCTACTAGCAGCAGTCACATCCTTGGCAATCCTCTGTGGTAGACTTGTAGGAGACCCACAGGAAATAGCCTCTTGACTGCTGTCTCAGTGATTGTGCTCCTAAACATTCCCTGATATAAGATGCTCTTTGACATGGTGGAGAACATCTAGAGATGTGTGAAGCTCTCACCCTTTTCTGTTTTCTATTACATTTGTGACATCTGAAATAGAATGGTATGTTCTACTGTGTTAATTGATTAAATGGCATCTATCATAACATAAAGAGATCAAACAGAATTATTTTTTCTCCCATGTTACTGTTTAAAGCTCTCAATTCTGCTCAGATCATTAGCATATAATTTTCAGATGAGCTAGCCAGAAGGTCCCTAAATAAAAATTAGTAGAAAAGATTAGCTAGGAAAGCTAGGCTGGTAATGAGCTGTTGCACTATGATAATGTGCTAGGTTTATAGTTCATATCTAGCCCTAATCAGTGATAACAGCAAGTTGTAAGCATTTGATAGCTAATTGGTGTTTCTTGGTATTACTCTGCAATAAAAACACTGACAGGAAAATAAAGCTTTTCTCTATATATGACGAGTTAAGAGTTAATTATAAATGCTTAGGTCAAATACACCTCTTAGCTACACTGTATGCAAATGTACTGCACTGAGGGAAGATTCATGGGTTGTCAATACTTCTTTGGTCCCTTTTGGGTCATTATTACTTTTTTTGAAACTGGTACAGTAGCGGCTTTGAAAACAGAACAGGACCTTTAAACCATTTGCTATGTATTTAATATGTCATACGTCACAGAAAAAAAGGTAACTAAACCCAAACTACTGGAAAATATTAACAATATGTAATAATGACTTGAACTCTCATAACAGCCCATTTGTTATTGATTGTGTTTACTCCACGTTCATTTGAGAACTGCTGTCCTCCCACAGAATTAATTGGACATAAAATCATAACAGGGATCTGAAAAATTATAAAGCAGGAATAATCTAAGCCACGGGACATGAAAGACTTAAAAGCCAGGCTAACTTGACATCTGTGAGCTGAGATTTTTGTCATTGCCCAGCTATAATTAGGTGACTCTAATCACTCTCATAATGCTAATATGGGAAATGTCCTGTCTGTCCTCAGTAGCTGGCGGTGGGAATGACTGCTATGCACGATGTTGTGCTTCAATACTGTGAAGCCTGACAAGCTCCACGAGCAGGACTAGCTCTGACACGCGTGCTCCGAGGGATATTTAGCCACCTCCTGAGAGGCTGAAGCGTACATGATCGCACCATCTCACTGTTAGTCATCCAAATACATTTTTTAATTGGCTATTTAATTGACCATTTCCAGTCAGACTTAACACAGGGACAGGCGATCAGATATCTCAGGTCTGTGCAAGACTCCTGGAACCGGGAGAGGAACAGTGCGGAAGCAGGCTGAGCCATGAAGGTGTGAAGCCAGCAGTTATCTGTTGCATTGCACGCCAGCTCACCAACCAGCTGAGCCTAATGCCGGCCAGCCAGCATGCACAAGCCAACAGAGAGTGAGGAAGGAGCTGCAGCTGGAGGGGATGAGTTAGGTGGGATGTGGCAAGGTGAGGTCATAGGGACTATGCAGAAGAGAGGACAGCAGAAGTGTAGGAAATAAAGGAACAGAGGACACAAACCCACAGGAAAGCAGTCTTCATTAATTCCTCTATTCATAGAACAACTTGTTCATTTATTCAGATCCTCACCATATGAAATGCAATTAGATGAATGTATTTTCCTGCTGAGTAAAATTCATACAGTCAGCAGACAAACTGCTCTCTAAATGATTTGCTCATCAGTGTGTATGGAGGAGGAGGAGGAGGGATGGAGAGAAGAGAGGAGCTTAAATGAGTTCACTGCTAGATTGTCTGAATTAAGTGATCAATTTTTTTTTTTTTACTGTAATAGCTGCAAAAGTTAACACTGAGATGTTAAGAAAGTCCTGCTACAATAAACATTCAGTATTAGCATTCAGATGTTAGAGGAATAAATCCCAAAGGCTTGAGTTAAAACTCACTTTAGAGTAAATCCAGACAACATTGTAGGGCGGCCCTTGAAATATCTTGACTGTTCCCAAGACATGGAAATCTGGAACAGCTGTCTGTGCATTTAAATTCAACATTCCTCCCAAAATGGGGATACATTTGGATATAACCTTCTGGATGCAACCCTCATCCTTGGTTTTATGTACACATCATACCTAATGTCTGAATTTCTACATGAAAGAATGGTGGTAAATGTTAGACCTGTCTAGACCTGAGTAAATAACTGAATTGGTATCCCCTAAGAAATTGTTAGTTAAGCTGAAGAAGACAAGGACCTGTAAGATGCATCAGATAGTGAAGACTGATCAGACAACAGTAGCTAGTGTTGAACTGGGAGCATCAGAGTAGCGGGAAGGCCACCAGGGAAGTTCTTCAAGGTACAGTTTTGGGAGACATTTTATTTAGTGTTATTATCAGCAGCCTTGACACACAAAGCAGGAGCATCCTAATCATACTGGCTGGTTACACAAAGTTGAGAGCCGTCATCTGTACAAAGGAAGATCAGAACATCAGGTAAGAGCAGCTGTGGGACCTTGAGGGCTAGAGTAAGAGAAATGGCACTAATGCAAGGGCTGGCCCTGATGGACTGCTAACAATTTCTACTGAAATCTGGGAGCTCATTAGCTAGAAAGGAGGGTTGTGTGCGTGTGCTGATTTAGGCATATTGGTTAATGATCACCAGTAAGCACAGGTAATGAAACTGTGAGAAGGTAATGAAGCCTGAGGGGGCATTAGGAATGACAGTAGAAAAATAGTAATGCCCTGTACAAGGGGCTAGCAGTTCCTCTCCTGGTTGTAGCTCTGGTCACTCATGTCAATGAAGGATGAATTCAGACTGAAACAAGTACAAGAAAGGCTGGCAAGAGGAGCAGGATAGCTTTTCATGTGAGAGAAGATGAAATGAATCTGGCTTGCATACCCAAATAGAGTTAGGGAATAGAGAGAGCAGGAGAAGGAGTATAAGTGGTGTCTGTACATGCGCCAGGAGTATTCCCGTCCCCAGGGCGTGAGAGCAATGGAAACCAAAGGCCTTGCGTTGGAGCATGGAGCAAGGGGAGTAGATGTGCAGGGAGTGTTTTTAAGGATGGGTTTTCTAAATGCTTTAAGGAGGATTATATGTTTCTCTGTACTGAGTAGGGGCAGGAGCTAATAATTCAGTTTCTTTTCACTCCAAGCATCACCTTTGCTTTGATGACGTCCTTTGAGGATCAGGCTCGCAGGACCAAATAATGCATTTCTCTTTCTTCTTTCTCCTGCGGTTGTTGTCCATGTGCTCTCCTTAACAGAATGACTGTCTTTCCTCTTGGCCTCTCTCGTGTCTCCAGACATGTTGGCCAGGGCTAGGTTGATTGGATGCTGAGGAACGCTTTTCCCCATCCTTAGGAGAACACAGCAGGCATGCAGAGGGGATGCAGGACGGAGACCACAGAGCTTTGCTGTAAACCACTATAACCTAACACTAAGAAAGTAAGAATGGCCATACTGATTCAGGCCAAATGTCCTTCTCCTGTCTGTCTAAATTCAGTAGTAGATGCCAAGGAGAGAGTGTAAGACTAGAACGAGTACTTTGCCAAAATATTCTTGCAGCCTCAACTATTTTCAGCTGCAGGAATTCCTGTGCTTCAGCAGCTCCTTTGTAAACAGGAGGAGGATCTTCCAGGCCCATTGTAAATGAGCCCAGTTTGAGGCTTTTTGGTGACAGTTGAAGGTTGAAAGGAGCTTTTTATGAAAGGCTGGCTCAGCTTGTCTTTGAAAGTTTGTTTTAGTGCTTCTGGGATTTTGAACAGCTAACTCTTTAATAGATATCTTTTTATCATTTAAAACTAAATACATAGAAACACTAGTAGTTGTATATTGCTTTCTGGCACTCACAAGTCTGTGCTGACTACCAATTGTATGGAGAGGCATCTATTAACATGGAAATACTCGAATTTACAGTTGATTTTTCTGGGCATAATGGATACCTATCGAACTCTAAAGCATGTTCTGGTTACCTCAAGTAAAACCGCAAGCTATGTAACAATTACTAAAGGGGAAGCTTAAGGGAGTTCCTTTCCTTTGCTGTCATAGGCTATTACAAGATCTCTGAAGTGTTGTAGATATAAGAGCCTATTGAGGAGCTTGTCTACTTAATGGTATTATAGTTGGCAAAATAAATAGAAGAAGCCATTCAAAGGGGGAACGAAACTTCAGATAACATGAAAAATGCATGTGCATCTTTAATATTTTAAATTGCTGCATAGATGAAGATAAATATATTTGATACAGCCTATCTCCAAATGGTTTAAACAGCAAATATATATACATTAAAAATCTTTATATATTGATCTGGCCGATTTTACTTACAATACATAGTAGTTGCATGGAGACTGAGGTCTCTCAGGTTTTATTGGAGTCCTCTGTGAGTAAAGTAAGACGGAGTGTGGGAGGAGTAAAAGAACTAAACATTTAGTTTTCTTGTGCCTGTGTTTACAGATGACAAAATTCCCACTGCCTTGCAGCAGCTGCTAGATTTGGCCCTATCCTGCCCAAAATGTCATCACAAAACTGCCTGTGGTTCCTTCAATGCTATGTATTTGACTTCAGAAGGGACTATTTTATTGATTATCTTATGTGCCTTGTCACTAAATCTGTAAAAGCCCAACTCCAACCCTGCTGAAGCTTATGGGAGCCTTTCTGTAGATTTCAGTGCCAGGTGGGTTCAGACCACAGTGCCATGGGTTTCAGTTCATAAAAATCGCAATTTTGGGGCTTGCTTTCGGACATCACTGAAACCAGGCACGGGTAGAGAATTTTTCATCTATAATCTTTAATTGCCATGCAAGATCAACATCATCACTGTTGTTGCTCAGTCTGTCTCATCACATCTCTAAATCAGCCCATTGTGAGGGTAGCTCAGCCCATCTGTGGATGAAAGTTGTTGCTGTCTGATGGCCATTCATGTTTATGTGAAAGGAGTTTTTTGTCTCTCTCCAGTTCCTAACAAGCTCACCCTGTCCCTGTTGAATGTTGGCAGTACAAATATAGAGGCTAAGGACTTTCAGGCCAGAGAATGCTGTGTTTGTCAGACTGTGCAAACATCGTTGCAGGTGTCTAAGGAACTTATTTTGACTCTGAAACTATATATTGAATAGCAAAGCAAATGGAGTCTGTGAAGTGAAACCAGCTTTCTAGTCTATTTTGTTTTTTAAAGAAGATAGATGTAAAGGAGAAGCACAGCTTTCTTACTCTTCTCAAACCAGAAATAATGTGTAAAGTTAGACAACTAAGTCCATGCTTAGCCACCTTATTACTTAACCAGAATTTTGGAAGGAGACAAGCATGCACATTGTCTAGGATCTGTACGTACTTCCTGTACATGCCAATATGGTATTCCTAAAGAACAGTCATGATTTTTTAATTCCTAGATGGTTTGGAGCTGAGCAACTGAGGCCAGTATGTCCCCAGCTGATAAATGGGAGATGACACATAAAAAATTCCCCCATTTTGGAACTTGCTTCACCTGCTTGATTCCCATCTGAGGTTAGCAGATCACCTGGCTCCTGCAAAGTCCATCTTCCTTGCCAATGGATAGGGATTGCTTCTTTTAGCAGCTAACAGCTTCATGTTTCTCTGCGAGGCAGTTTTGAGCTGTATGTGAAGAGGAACTTTAAAAGTTAATAAATTTATCACCAGAGATGGAAGCACGACTTGAAGCTTCCAACTGTTTATTTTGCTTTAATGCTGTTAGTTCAATATTTTCACTGCTTTACTTTGTGTTTTGACAGCATATAGTCAGGACCCACTTTCATATGAGAGCATATTTTTTTTGTCTATTGATCTAAATGAATGGTTCTGAGAGCATCAGCATCAAGAAAATAATGTTTCTAACAATTTCTCCCTTAATTTTGACATCTGAAAGGGCATAAACACCAGCTGAAAGCTCTCCTCTGGTTGGGAATTTCTCTCATCTGTGTGCTTTCTCTGGGGTGTTCAAGAGTGGAGTTTAAGGAGTTTCAGTCTTGTTTCTGTGGGAGCATGAATAAGATTTCTCTCCATCCACCAAGCCATCAATTCTCACAGAATTTGCAGAGACTTACTATCTTTGAGACTTTTATATTAATTTCTCAAAGTTTCTTCAAATCGGCCAACGGGTTAGAAGTTTATTGCTGGAGGTGATGAGGCAAGGTTGCATGCAGGTGCAGAGGCAGTATGAACTCTTAAGCCTAACTTTCTTTGGGAATACATCTAGTGAGTGGCATAGATGAATTGCATCATTTTTATACTATTAATGACAGCCAAAGTCTGCCTTCTTGTTTCTTTTTTTCCTTTCTGCACGGTAGGGTGTGCATTTTCAATGCCTTCTGCTACAACACTGTGGGCTGAAGGCTCTAGGAGGTCAACATATAAAATCTTACTTATCAAAATGCAAAGTATTTTACTGAGTGTCCTTCCCGGTTTCCTGGAGATGTCATCTATTTATGCTAGTAGCAGTGCCAAGTGGAGTGGTTTGTAAAACTGAACAGCAGTCAATTTATTTTCAGGTACCACTCCATTTGGGATTGCAATTAGGATAACTAGAGCTGCTCTCCAGCACAGGAAACTGGGAAGGTCATGCTGCCAAACTGTTGGCATCTTGATGAAGTAGTGTAAACTACTGCTGTCGCTACTGCAGATCAAATGAGCCTAACCAGAATGAAGTAATTATGAAATCCTCCCAAAAGATCATGAATATTCATGGATCAATTACAAACATTTGAAGGTAATTTTCGTTTGAGGAAATAACCCTGGTATACCATTCTCGGTACATATGAATTATAACACTCCTTGCAAGCAAAGGGCAAAGCGCTGGTGCTTGCTGCTCGGGCTCAGGGGTGCCACGGCACATGCAGCAATGGGTTGCCTCCAGCCGCACAGCACAGGAGGGCTCGGAGCGGCAGCGAGCAGCCTGTCTGTCCCCCTCCAAATTGCCATGCTGTATTCACCAGGGAGGCAGCTGAAATGGTCACCTAGCTGCCCGGGGTGTGTGTAACACAAGAGTCGTGCCAATCTGGTAGGCAGACCAAAACCTTGCCATGCAAACCCAATACGCCTCTGGACTGTGGAATGGAGAGCCTTGCTTTAATCAGCCGTGCTCAAAAATAGCAGCCTGTCCCAAGGGGCCCAATCCTGCAAACTACTGCTTGACCCTGTGAAGGCGGTGGGAGCTGGGGGCAGCAGCACTGCAAGCAAAGACACTGAGCAATGGGAGCAGATCCCGCTATTCGTGCTGACGGAGGGGTGTTGGAAATGCCCTTGCTGGGTGTCTCTTTGCTGTGCTGGTGCAAATATTAGCCACAGAGGGGCTGCTGTGAAGGTGGTTTCCAGAATGTGTCCTCAGCAGATTGTCAGGGGATATTTCCTCACGCTTCTCTCCTGCTATGCGTTTTCCCCTCTCGCTGCTCCGTAGGCACAGGCATTGGCCAGCCTCTCTCCACCCCTTCCCTTCCCTTCCCGGCGCTCCGCTGTGCTGCCAGGGTGCAAGCAGCCTGGAGAAGAGGCAGGCAGGCTCCTAAGCTGCTCCAGGTGCTCTTCAGCAGCAGATACAACTGTTGCCTTCTCATATAAAGCAACCAAATGGCTTCATAGAGATAAGCTGAGCCAAACTTGTGGTTGCTGTAATGCTTCCAAGTAAGGGAGCCAGACAAGGAGGGGTGTGGGGCTTTTTCCTTCCCTTTGTGAGTGTACCTTGGTAGAAGTTAGCACAGAGCCTGGCCAGGTGCAGAGTCCTTAAATTATTTAAAACCTGGATCATTACTGGTTTTAACTGTGGGGATTTTTTTTCTCCTGTAAATCACAGTCTATTTACCGCACAGGTTTTCTTAACCAGTGATGTTGCTGTTTTTTGGAGAATCTGGCTTTAACTCCAACATACAGTTGCTGAGCCTAATTATCTCCCTGGATTAATTGAGTTTCTGTTTTTCAGCTAGAATTTATTAGGAGCTGGCACTGTAATGAGACAGACCACTAAGATCCTTTTCCTTTTTGATTATCTTTGAGCTTTGTTTGTGTGGTTTCAATGGTTGCTTGTGAATGATGTTTGGCTCTGTGCTGCAAATTGGAGTACAGAGGGGAGAAGGATCTTTTTGTCCATGTTCAGTGCTGTCCTCTCTCTGAAACTGTCACTGGTCCACAGCAGAGCTGCCCTCCAAACCACCTTCTCCCTTCCACTCAACACTTGTTCATGCTGTGACTTTAAAGTGCTCTGGATCTCTGAGTTGTCGTTTGAGTACCGCATTGACCTGTGAATAAGGGTTTATGTCTTCAGTTTGATATTGCCAAAGTGTGAAGTGCACCTGAACCAAACCACGTAAATTCACGTAGGTGGGGCAAAGACCGGGAGGAACCTTTTTCTCTCATTAGTTGAATTATTTGAATGAAGTTCGTGCTGCTTTAGCTCCACTGGTGGCAGAAATGAGAAGATGGAGGGGCCACCTTTCTCTGTGTCTCCCCAAGGCTAGCATAGTGATGCGCAGCTCAGACCTGGGCTGGCAATGTCAGAAACCATGTGCTCTTTAATACGTAGGTAAAAGTGGAGCTGGGGTGTGATAGCGACTGTGTTATTGTGATGTAGTTCTACTGTGGATAAGCTTGAATTGCTGAGAGCAGTCAGCAGGACCTCCAAAAAGGAGGTTATTTTTGGATAACCTACTGCTTGGCTGTTTTGTAGACTGTTTATCAGCTTTGGGAGCAGCTTTTGTACAAAAGCTCTGGAATGAGCCCATTTTACGGTGAGAGGGACAGTCTGTTTCAAGGAGTCAGAGTAACTGGAGCTATCGGGACTCTGTCCTTCTGTCATTAATTTTCTTTTCTGTCTTTGATGAAAAGAAACAAAAGATGCTATTTTGTGCATCTGCCATATGGTCATGTGTTGTCACAGTCACAAGGATTGTTCTGCAAGATGAAATTTGCATAGTTAGGCTCTTAAAAGACAAGAATACCCTACATTTTATATACATTTTGTAATACTAGAATTCAAGTGTAAGTCCCTGTTATCCCATACTTGGCTGCAACACCTCTCTCCTGCTCTTGACTGCTGCAGTGTCACATCCCTTCCAGATGTGACTGTGATTTTCCCAGTATGTGAACCTGAGCACAGTATCCTCTCAGCACAGTCCTTTCAGCTGGCTCCCCCTTCCCCTGTGCAGCGAGCACGGCTTTCTGGTTTGTGCTAGTGTGCCTCATACAAGATAACTAACTGCAGTGGCAGTGGAGATTTCCACTTTGCTTAATTTTCCCTTTAAGCCCAGTCAACTTCCACTTGGAACAAGATCATTATTTCCCCAATGTCTCATTTCACCAGGTGAAGGATTCCCAGGTTAAAGGTCTAACACGTTACCCATCTTTCTTCAACAGCCTCGCATCGTTCTGCTAACAAAGCCAGGCTTATGTGGCTGAACCACCGAGGGCTTTATCACTCCACCTGGCCTCATTTTGCCTGTGCCTACACACATTGCTCCCATTTCCTCTCTTCCTCTATCAAAATTATTAACAGAAAAGAAAGACATAGCTAAGCAAACTATACTGGTTCATCATGAACTCAGCTGTTACACACCTGTAACATCTGCTATTGGGTTTCTGCCTTTTAAGCTATAAACTGTCCTCTGTAGAGATTATTTCCAGGCAATAAGAGCCAAAACCAAATGGAGTATTTATGTGGTTCCCTTGTTATGCAAGCATTTATTACTATGAATAAAGCAGTGCATCAGCACAAGGGAGTAGAATTAAGACTTCATGATCAAAAATAACTGCCATAGTTACTGAGATTTTTCCTTTGACATACTTCTGTAAATAATTAGATTACAAGACACCTCAGGGCATACATCATCTGATCCTGTAACAATAACACCTTGAGGGAGTTGACAACTTTCTCCTTTTGGCCAAGTGCCTAGGAAGACACTAAGGTATATGATTAATAGAGAGCACAAACAGACACCCTTACACATCCTAAAGCTTAGTTATAATACTGTATTGTATCCCTTGTGGAGTGTTATTATTTCTATTCCTGGTGGTGCTGCTGTTGTCACTGAATAGCCAAAATCCTCATAGCGGTGGGGTGAGAGGAAAGGGAAGACAAAGAGAGTATTTGCTATTCAGATGGGAAAAAACCCAAAACCAAAACAAAGCATATAATATATTTTTTAAATAATTCCATATAAAAATCATTGTTCTTTAGCTGGATCTTCCTCTCCAGTATGCCCTCCTTTTGTGGAATGGTCCTGTGCTTGCCTCTCCCATACAGAGAATGAGATGCTGGATAACAAAAACTCCTGCAAATTTCCTGAGCGTAATATTTATTCTTATTGCTTCATTTTCTATTAATGAATTCTATTTGCAGCCCTAAACAAAGGCAATTACCATTTGCCTCTTTTCTGTGTAGCTCAACCATTTGCCTCTTTTCTGTGTAGCTCACTTCAAACACCTTGCTCACACGAATTCTTATAAAGCTGAAGGACCCGACAGAGGAAGATCCAGGAAGGCACTGCCCATGCTATGACCCTCACCCTGGCCTGCACCTCACCTGGGCGATGCCCAGTGATGCTAGACACAAGCAAAGTCTGGTGCTGTCCACAGCAGGATGAAATGGAGCTCTGTTGGGCTATTTAGCTGAGGAGCTGGGGGGTGAGGATCATGGTATGGGAATGAGAACGCGTAAGAAGGTTGGATGAGGAAAGCCTAGGATAGACACTGATAGAAGACAACAGGATTGTCTGAGAAGAAGAGCATGGCAAGAAGGATGGGAATACATGAGAGCACAGCTGACCTGCAGCACAGGAAAGGATTGCAATGCTCCTGAGTCTCACTGGTTTTCTACAGGCATCAAATACTAGCAGAACCTCATGGTAAATTGCGAGTCATGTCCTCCTTCTCTACTGCTTGTCCGTACCAAAGGTGGCAGCTGGCTGCTGCCGCCAGCTAGTTGGCTAGTTCAGCAACTGACACCTTTTAATACATAGGAAAGTTCCAGACTTCCTGATGTCTCATTGAAGTGTAAACACAAATCCACATGAAATTACATAAAATATATATAAGAACATTCAGATCATGAAATGATTCACTACAGGGACAGGAAATGTCAAAATGAAGGTTGTCCTGGGAAACTTTGGCCCCATGGGCTATATATTGTCTTGTCTTTGCAGGATTCCTCCCCTGCTCCCCCCACCCTGCAAATTATCCTCTTTTTCAAGGCAGATAAAGGACCAGCTTTAGAGATGAATCAGGACTGTACAGCAATGTGGTCATTGTCAATAAATTGCTTCCCTAATTTGTAGCAGAAGTTGGAAGGCATATGGAAAATGAGACCAAGGACTGTGGAAGAGAAGGGAGGTATTCTGAAGGGAGCTTGTACCACCTTCAGAACTGGCTCTGCCAATGCGTTCCTAAAATTTTTAGATGGGCTATTAATTGTATGTTCCTGGTCTTCTGAGTACCCAGACTGAGAAACAGCTGCCCCATTTTCTCTGCAAGAGAAGTCAAAGTTAGTTGTACTTTGAATATAAAAGATTATATAATGCTCAGTACTCTGAAAGATCAGTGCTTCACACCAAACAGCTATGGTTAGTGAAGTCTTCAATGCTGCAGGTATTATCAGAGGATTATATACCTCACCTCAGAGGCATTTCATCAGATACTGCATTGATGAGCTCCACAGGAAAAAAAAAAAAAAAAAGAACCTTTGAAGAAATCAGTCAGTCTGGATTCAGAGCTGAGTTTGTATAGTCCTAACAGTAGATAAGGCACAAGTCCATGCATTAAAAGGCAAGGATTAAATGAAAGACTGAATAACTTCTTTCTCAGTGAGCACTGTTTATCCTGTGCAGCAATTGAGGCAGAGGTCTAGGGGAAAAATAGTATTCAGTCATGAAAGTAAAGACTTTGACTTAATGCACATAGGCAAGTGGGATTTATGCAATGTCCAAGGAAACATGTCATGACCTTGAGTGCTTCATTCTTCAGTGTAAGATTCTCTATGGTTTGAATCTGAGTATAATTAATCATTCATGAGAAAGGAAAATGGAGGTGTGTATAAGAGGAGCATGAAGAGGTACATTTTTCCTTCTTACCAAGCAAGTGAAAGGACTAATTTACACTGATCCTAGTTTGCATGGTGAAGTCTCAGAAAAGAAGAAATAGAGAGCACTGTGCTCACTGCAGCACTGCCACATCTCTCTTTTGGGGAGGTTTAATATCTGCTAGGGTTCCTTATGGTAGCTATCGAGAGATTCAGAAAGCAGCACTGTAAGTCCTGCAGTAGCTGCTGTAATGTGAGAGAGTGGAAATACAGAGGAGGTAAGGGAGCAGCATGGAGAAGAGAGAGCTCTTCTCCACATGGAGGGCTGCTAGTCCATGGAACGAACTGGAGCCTTCTGCCTTGGCAATCTGCACAGTTCTTCCTTTCTGGATCCTCTGTACCCTACCTGCTGACATACTTCGGAGACATCAGAGTTTAGTTTCCTGCCCCCAGGGCTCCTGCCTCTGGACTTTTCCAGAGATAGAGCTTTGCATACTTTATTTTTTTGTTTTACCTGTGTGGGCTGTATGAAGAGTATTTAGTAGTGTTCTGCTTTAGCCATGATGATCTAAGGAGTTAGGCAAGAAAAGGTTTACGAGTAACGGTAATGTATTTTATTAGAGCAAGTGATGCAGTTAGAAAAATGAGGTAACTTTTAAGTACTGAAAAGGCTGCAGAAGTGACTTACTGATATACAGGCTTTGGAGTCTGAAGTGTGGTGTCCTGACCTCACCTTCATTGTTCTTTGTGTATTATGTCCCCACATTCATGATGGGCTATGGTAAATTTCCTAAACTATAAAAACATTAGTGGATGGGATAGAAATACATCTAAAATGAAGAGAGTATATAAAATGGGGTCATCGTGGTGCTCTGGCATATCATTTTATTGGTCTTGGAGCAGAATAGAAATGGACCGTTAGCATTCCTGAAGATGTCCCATTTGCTATAAAGCTATTGGTGCATTTCAGTATGCTGCTGTGAGAAATCTGGGACCTTCTGCAAGCCAGACTCTGCTTAATACCATGAGCAACATGCACCCAGGAGCTTCTGTGAGCTTTTTCAGAATTTCCTGTGTCTTAATTTAGTTTGCACAGCCAGAAGTTCAATAAAGGTCTTCCTTCGCAAAGCTCTCCCAGTGCAGAAGTGCAGACACTCTTTTTGTAAAACTTCTGCTTTCACAGGAATTTTTGCTTTTGCAAATACCAGCTCATGAATCACCTAATGAAACAATTCAGAGCCTTTCTTTTTTGTCAGGCAGAGATGCCATGTCAGCATTCAGAAGAAAAAAGCATCTACTTTGTGTCTCACATTGTCTGTCAAGCAAATTTCAGTGAGACATCTAAAATATTTGACCAATATTTTACTTGATGAGGATAAGTTGAGTTAAAAATTAAGCCACACGTTTTTTGCGTTATTATGTTCTCTTTGATTTTTTCTTTCCTTTAGAAGTTAGTAGGTGCTACTGTGAGAGATGAGTGAACCTTGAACAGGTGAGCTTGTCTTATGATAATGTCTAGAATTGACAAAAATCTGTGTTTAGCAAATTTCTTCCTCTTTATTTCATTTTTCAGTGTACAATAGTGACATGGGGCTCGTTATTTTGTTTGGGTGCAAAGTGAAGTTGATAGTCAAGATGCAGACTGTGCTGAACGAGCAAACTCTGAAATTAGAAATCAGTATTGGCTGGGCTTTTTTGCTGCTAGGTTTCAATCTTCAATCCTAAACAAATCTGCCCTTTAGTTCCTATCTGATATATGTCAGAAGATCATTTGAATTATAGAATA
This sequence comes from Aramus guarauna, assembly GCA_013400195.1. NCBI lineage: Eukaryota > Metazoa > Chordata > Aves > Gruiformes > Aramidae > Aramus > Aramus guarauna. Next base: position 565,175 of record VXBL01003762.1, on the reverse strand, counting down.
GGTATTTCCTCTGTATCGTCATTCTTCTTGCAAGTGTGCGTTTCAGTACAAGGCAGATGGCGCGGGTTATTTTATATTCATAATGCATATACCTCTAGGAGGGCCACACCGCAGTTTGCTGATGCTGGCTGCATGGGTTATGTATTCTCAGGAGACCGACATGTTCAGAATGTATTCTTTTGCCCTCTCCCCTGTCGTCTCGTGTTTTGCTATGATAGAAGCACTAGCAAATGAAAGGCTTGTTATTGATTTCTGTGCAGATGTTAATAATTTCTGTGTAACTCTGCATTGGAGTGGCAGTAACGGATGTACAAAATTTGACATCTTAATTATTCCTTGATGGAAAGGAGGGCCACTAACCTGAGATACAGCAGCCTATTAACTCTGGATCTGTGGATTCAAAGAAGCCTTAGGTCACAAGTGAAATGAGTGAGGCTGCCTCAGTATGGTCTTTATGGATGTTTGTTTGCTTCTCAAAGACACCCGACTGTCTTCAATGTGTCTGGAGCAGATGGAAGCAGAAACCCTGAAACAAAAAATGTTTTGCTTCCAGTATTGCTAGCCTAGATGAAATTGTAAGTACTGGAAATCTCAGGAGAAGCACAATGTATGAGCTTCTCAGATTGATAGATGCATCAAAACATACATCCCAAACACTGTTGTTTATTCAATCAAGAAAAGAGGTTCAAGTGTTTTGGTGTTTGTCTGTCAGTCCCATCCAGTAGGCATAGCTTCAGTTCCCAGCAGTTGCAGCTTGATGCAGAACTCCCATGAGCTGGAAATGTTAAGTGGATGACCAAGGGCACATATGCACTATCGGTCATTAGCAGATATTGAACAGTGAGCCCCAAAAATCTGGTTCCCAGCCACTGAGGGTATTGCTCTCATTACAACAAGTGAAAGTAATTTCTTTAGCAATAGGTAAGTATCAGGCTGTGGCTGTGTTTTCTTTCAGCCATATGTAACTATCATCCACAACCTTTAGTGCAGGACAGGCTCTCTTCAAGAGGATGCCATTTCCCAACTAACCGCCCAGTTGACCTGTACACCTTGTAGCTAAAGCTCTCTTTAAAAATTATATCATGCATTTCTGACTGCAGGATTAGATGACCACCATAGAAGCGCTGTATATGCATCAGATGCTGTTAAAATCCCTATTCTTAGTCCAGTCACAGACAGGCCCACAATAAAGCATCAGCATTTCAAAAGCTATCCCATGCTGAACAATAGAGTAAATCGCAAGAACAGAAAATTTGATTTCTGCCTCCGTGGAAGAAGAGATCTAATATGAAAGAACAATTGTACGAAGTCTTAAGGCTTGATTGTTTTGTATTTCACCAGCATCATCCAAAATTAATTTCAGTGATTTAACTATTGTCATTATTGAGTTAGCCAGTGCCCTAGAAGGCAAGAAAAAATTTGGGTCCTCTAATCTAATCCACTACCCTCTTCTCCTCCAGAGCTGGGCCAGAGTTTGCTTGCACACTGCACACTGGAAAAGGGCAGCAGTTTGATGTTTGCTCCAGCGGCTCCTTAACAGTTAGTCTCCAATGCTGGTCTGCATCTCTGTATTGGCAGTGGTAACACTGCAGAAGGACTGAGGCCAGAAGAAGACAGAAAGGAGGAAGTGGGAAGAGAAAAGAAGTTTAAATTGTAGCCCAGAGTCTTTCAGCATGCTCAGCTGCAGACACAACATAGCGCAAACCTGAGGAAGGAAACTAATTAGGATTCCATTAAAAAGAGGAGAAAAAAATCTTGCTGAGACCCAAGTCACATCATGATGGTCAAAGTGAAACCTTGCTCGCTAATGTAGCCTTAATTCATTTTATTTTGCAGAGACAGCAAGCTCACCATGTTGCTTCGAGAGTCCTTGGGGAATATGAACTGCCGCACCACAATGATAGCTCACATTTCAGCTGCTGCAGGGAACTACGCTGAGACACTGTCCACCATCCAGATTGCATCAAGGGTTCTCAGGATGAAGAAAAAGAAAACTAAGGTAAGACCATGTATAACTCCTTTCTTGTAATGGTGGAGGAGGGAGGAAGAAGGCCTCTAAAGGATCCTTGATGGGGTAGAGCAGCATGTAGCAAAATCAGTAATCGGTTCCAAAGTGTGTGGGTTGTATGTACCCTGTCCTAGGCAAGTGGCTTAGAGCACATAGCAGAGACTAGACGGGATAAACACTTCAGCTGCAGATACAGAGGAGTGAGTTCAGACATATCTGCTATAGCAGGTTTGTAAGCTGGCCTCATTTAATGATATAGCTGTCAGCATTTGTTTTCAGTTATGCTCTTAGAGCTAATGAAATAATAAGGAATGAAACTGCTGTAGAGTTAAAGGAAACTGGGATTAATGAAGAATTAGATTCTCTATGCTTCTCAGAGAGAGCAGGAGCAAAATAAATGCAAAGCAGTGTGTCCATTGCCAGCATTGATGCCCCTTTTATTCCCACTGCTTCTAAATATGGGTGATAGATTTTCCAAGAAGATGAGGATGGGCTGTATCCACTGTCATGTTTTAGAGTCCTGGTTCCTTCTGTACAGTTTACAGTGTGAACTGGGCACGAGTGAATTTTATGTGTTTCATTTAAATTGACAGCCTATGGATTGACAAAACCTTTTTTGTCAATGGATTGGAGAGAGGCAAGGGAAGGGATTCAGTCCACTCACCATCACAGCAGTGTGTCTCCAGAGACCTCTGAGTGCATGTTACACAATTCCACATACTGGTAGCATGATCAAATGGGGATTGTCCTCTATTTTCTCTGCCTTATTCGTGTAATGAGTTTTCTCATTCCTCTTCACACTCTCACACACACAAAATCAGCAAAGCCCTTTGCCAAATCTGATTTAATTGGCCAGGTTCAGTTAAGGGAGGGATCCTAATCCATTTGTTCAGTACTGTTTTTTGGAAGTCTCCTGATTTCAAGTGGGACACAGAGTTGGGACATTGGGTTCTCCATTGAACACTCTTGTGTGTTTGCTGTAGTACTGTGGATAAGAAGCTTCAGAACTCTGTGCCTTAGTTTAGTGATTTTCTGGTTTAGATGTGACTTGCCACCCTTTTGTGTACGTGCTTTATTCAAGGAGCTGTTTGCAATGCTGAGATGTGGTCTCTCTCTCTCTCTCTCATATTGCAGTACACATCAAGTTCTTCTGGAGGAGAGAGCTCTTGTGAGGAGGGCAGGATGCGGAGGCCAACTCAGCTGAGGCCTTTCCATTCTAGAAATACTGTCGACCCAGACTTCCCTATTTTGCATTTATCAAGTGATCCTGATTATTCATCCAGCAGTGAGCAGTCGTGTGACACGGTGATTTACGTTGGCCCCAATGGCACTGCTCTTTCTGATAAGGAGCTCACAGATAATGAGGGTCCCCCTGACTTTGTTCCCATAGTTCCTGCTCTGCAAAAGACCAAAAACGAGGGCAGGTTGGAGGAAGTTAGTGAATCAGGGCCCAGCACATCTGAAAGAGACTGCCTGAAGTGCAATACCTTTGCAGAGCTCCAGGAGAGGCTGGATTGCATAGATGGCAGTGAAGAGACCGACAAATTTCCCTTTGAAGAGATGCCGGCTCAATTTAGCTCAGACCAGATGTCTAAGTGCTCCGTCTCAAGCCAGCTGGCAGAGCTTAGCCACTTACCAGAGTCAGATAAGGAAGACACAATGCCAGAATGTCAGCATCCTGATAGAGAAGCCAAGGAAAATATAAATGCAACACCCAGCAAAACTAAAAGAAATCACTCCCCTGTTCCTTCTGGAGCTCTTACTAATGTTTCAACTCCTTCTTCTCCCAGGAGTGTAACGGGCAGCTCTAGTAAAGAGCTTAGCTCTTGTCAGTTAGCGCACAGCACCAGCTTGCAGAGCAGCAGAGAAAGTCTTAACAACTGTGGATTTGTGGAAGGCAAACCTCGGCCAATGGGTTCTCCCCGGCTTGGCATTGCAAGCCTCTCGAAGACATCTGAGTACAAGCCACCAACTTCTCCTTCCCAGAGGTGCAAGGTCTATACACAAAAAGGAGTCCTGCCCGGCTCCACTCCCCCACCAGCTCCCCTGAGTAAAGATACTGGGATGATGTCTAGTGAATCTTTATTGCAGCCAGAAATCCGGACCCCACCTGTAGGCATGAGTCCTCAGATCATGAAGAAGACTGTGTCCTCCAGCAATGAGGATTTGGAAGAGACCATTCTCGATGAAGATCGGCAACAAAGCATTTCTCCAGAATCCAAGAAGGAGATTCTGAGCACCACCATGGTGACTGTGCAGCAGCCATTAGAGCTGAATGGAGAGGACGAGCTGGTGTTCACCCTTGTAGAAGAGCTAACCATTAGCGGTGTCCTTGACAACGGGCGTCCAACCAGTATCATCAGTTTTAACAGTGACTGCTCTGTGCAGGCTTTAGCTTCTGGGTCTAGGCCAGTCAGTATTATCAGCAGCATATCTGAAGACCTTGAATGTTACTCCAGTGCAGCTCCTGTGTCTGAAGTCAGCATCACACAGTTCCTTCCACTTCCAAAGTTGGGCCTGGATGACAGATCCCAGGATGATGGCAGCAGGCGCTCATCTATCAGCTCATGGTTGAGTGAAATGAGCACAGGGAGTGATGGGGAACAATCGTGCCACAGCTTCATAGCCCAGGCATGCTATGGGCATGGGGAAGCAATGGCAGAACCCCCTGTCTCTGAGTTTGCAAGCACCATACAAAGTGCCAGCATGATTTGTGTAAGTGACAAACAGAAACCAGTGACAGACAACATGCTTATACTGTCGGAAATGGGGGAGGAAGCTTTCGGCAAAGCACCACCCATCAAAGGCTGTAAAATAGCAGCTCTAGGGAAAACTACTGTCACAATCAAAAACACCGCAAGCCTCAGCAGCTGTGAAGGCTACATCCCCATGAAGACAAACATTACTGTATATCCATGTATTGCTGTTAACCCCTTCAAAGCACAAGACACTGATGATGCTGTGCCGGCAGTAACTGCAGACCCGAAGGTTGCTCATCCCCATGATGGGAAAGAATCCAGTGCTAAGAAGGATATCAAATTTGAAGACCCTTGGCTGAAGAGAGATGAAGATGTAAAAAAGGACAGCTCTGGGAGCAATGATGGGCCAAGGCCTGACATGGCTGCAGTTTCAGCCAAGCCTGAGCACAGCACAAAGCAGCCTTCAGCAGAAAGGTTTAGCATTAGCAGCAGCAGTGGGGATGCCTCTATCTCCCCAGGATCTGACAGTCTAAAGAGGATTGTAGATGGGTGTGAGGTGGCAGCATCCGGCTCTGCAACCCAAAGCCCTGTTCATCCCAGTGACGGCTTGAAGAACGGCAGCCTCCCTCGTGGGCTCCCGAAGGCAAGCAAGCTGGAAGAGCCTGACAGTCACCTCCCTCCTACTGCCACTGACACCAGTGGAGTTGGCTCTCCTGCCCTCCCCCAGTTTTCTAAGACTAGCCTTGACAAGAAAATGGCTTCTCCCAAACACTGTGTCCTCACTCGTCCCAAAGGGACCCCTCCTCTGCCACCGGTGAGAAAGTCAAGCTTGGATCAGAAGAACAGAGCCAGCCCCCAGCACAGTGCAGCCAGCAGCACCACGAGCAGTCCCTCCAGCCAGCCCGGGTCCTTCCTGGCCAGCTTCCCTGAGGAGCTGAATGCCAAACAGAAGGGCTCTGGCATCGACAGCAGTGGCAACAACAGCAGCAGCAAGCTCTTCAGTGCCAAGCTGGAGCAGCTTGCCAGCAGGACCAACTCCCTTGGGAGGTCCACAGGAAGCCACTATGAGTGTTTGTCGCTGGAAAGAGCAGAAAGCTTGTCCTCTGTTAGTTCCAAAATGAGCCCTGGCAAAGACACCACCATGCCTAGGGCCGGAAGGAGCCTCAGCCGCAGCGTCATGTCCTCACCTACCAACTCGGGCCTCTCCCAGTCGGCAGGTGCCTCCCCGAAAGCCAGCCAGTCAAAGATCTCTGCGGTCAGCAAGCTCTTGCTGGCGAGTCCCAAGGCCCGCAGCCTGTCTGCTTCTGCCACCAAAACACTCAGCTTCTCGACCAAGTCTCTGCCCCAGTCCGTTGGGCAGAGCTCCAGTTTGCCTCCGAGTGGGAAGAACATGTCCTGGTCAACCCAGTCCCTCAGCAGAACCAGAGGCTCCAGCCTTGCTTCCAAATTGCCCCTTCGGGCTGTCAACGGGCGGATTTCGGAGCTGCTCCAAGGGAGCACCAGTGCCAGAGGCTTACAGCCGCGGGGAAGCTCAGAGGCAGATGAGCGCGGGGGCCTTCCCGGAGATGAGAAACCAGCTGTTCATATGCTGCCTTCACCTTACAGCAAAATCACCCCTCCTCGGAAACCACACCGCTGCAGCAGTGGTCATGGGAGCGACAACAGCAGTGTCCTGAGCGGGGAGCTGCCCCCCGCCATGGGGAAAACAGCCCTCTTCTACCACAGCGGGGGGAGCAGCGGCTACGAGAGCATGATGAGGGACAGCGAGGCGACGGGGAGTGCCTCTTCAGCACAAGACTCCATGAGCGAGAACAGCAGCTCTGCGAGCGGCAGGTGCCGAAGTCTCAAAAATCCAAAGAAACGATCAAATGCAGGTAAGCTTGCTGTGGTGTGAGAGAGGGACGCAGAGCAAAGCAGATAACTACATGGTGGGGAGACTAGCCCTAAAGGTGAGCTAATTCACTACCAGCTCTATATCTTAGCAGAGAAGCGAGGCCAGGGTGAGCTCCAAGTTTCTTCATTTTGCAACATGCACAAATCATGTGCAGTTGCATTGCCTTTGCAATGGAGTCCCCCCCTCACCCATTTCACTTAGCTTTACTTCACATAAACAGAAGAATGTTTATCCCTAAAACTGGTTAGTATTGCCAACTGCAGCCACATTGAAGTATTTATTTATACAAATATTCTTCTGATTTCATTCCAGAAACGTGGCTTTGTGAGGCAGTGAAATGTAACTGTTATTCTTAAGCACTTTGGGCACAGAGTCCCTTCTTGGTATGCATATTGCACCAGCACAAGACCGGATTCTCGCTGAATAGCGGTATCTGTTGTAAGCCCACTTTTGGTCCTTGTGTGCTCTGGATGTCCAAAGGTGCCAGATGCCTTGCAGCTGAAACCACCACTGAATTCCTTCTTTCCCCCTAGAAGATGGAACAAAGTTGTGCCCATGCCCCTTGAAATATGTTATCCTGCCTCTGAGACTCTGAGTTTTTAGCTTTTGAATTATGAGTCCTTCTTCTAGTAATTTATTGAAAAAAAAAAAAAATTATATTAATAATAATATATGGGAACTACAACACTGAAGCATTTGCAAATCTGAAACCTTTTCAGTGATCATAGAAAGGATCAGAAAGACTTAATCTTTGTTCAGATATAATCCCCAGTAGCTTTCACACTACATCAGGACTTCTTAATTAGGGCAAGAGTCTCCTGGGTCATACCAAGACTATGTGCAGTTGCAATTGATACATCTTCCCACCAGGTTTCAAAAAATTACAGGACAGAGATGAGGAACATCCATCAGCTGGTCAGCTCATCTTTTTTCCTGGGTGCTGTTTTTCCAACATGAATTGTGAGTCCTGCCTAACCTACTTCTAAAAAAAAAAAAAAAAAAAATGCACATTGGCATTGGAACTGGTGTGCACAGGTATGTGAAGTATCAGTGGCTACTTACCCTGCAGTAGCACTGGCTGTCCAAAATGTGTTATTCTCATAGAGTTCCTAATTCACCAGCCATTCCCATTGCTGGGATACTCACCTCTGGGATTCATTTGCAGTGAACTGAGTAATGCATAACTCTCCTTTTCTTTATGATTTTGACTGTGGTAGCAGGAAGAACGTGTGCAGAAGAGATGTGAATACAATAGATACTGCTAGTAAAACTATATCCATAAGGGCATGGTTGATTGTACCTATTCAGAGGATGCATCTGAAAGTGATCGCTCTACACAGTGCAAGCACAGACCAAGTGATGAGATAATCTTTCTGAAGTTAACTTTGCATCCTATGAGAAAACCTCTTTCCTATCCCTTCAGTTTATGTGGAAATGAATTGATTTTCCTCTTGTCTGGAAGACACACCTGGGGAGAAGAGGTTTTTCCATGGTCTAGCCAGCCTTGGCCTGCCTGGCAGAGCAGTGGTGCTGGTTTGTTGTGCTGCGCAGATATGCAGAGGCAGTGAGTGAGGGGGCAAGCAGGAACCTTTCCTTAACGGGAAACATGGAGAATCTAAACTTCACTGCTTTTTTACTGCTGTATAACATCTGACCTGTGTTCTTCACCAAATACAGCTTTTTTTGCTGGCTGACAGTTTAATCTCTTTATTCTAATTTCTTGCGTGGTTTAGTTCTTCTCTCCCTGGTCAGGAACATTGCAGATATCTACCTGATGTTGGACCTAATTCTCGGGGGCAGAGGGTTTTCAGTGGAGGGCCTGTGTCCCTGAAAGATGCCTGCCGGGTGGGCTCAGCTCTAGCCTGGCACATTGACCTCCCTCAAAGTACTTTGCAAAGCTGCTCTCTTAATTCAGCCTGTCACCTGGCGTGGAGAGATTCTAAGTGTGTTATTTCTGATACTTTTGCGAGCGATTCCCTATATCTGCAAGTAATTCTTGTATTGTTTTGAATGAGTTGTATTTGTGTATAAGCACAACCAGGGATTTTATGCAAATTCAAATATAAATAAATATCTTTACTACCTTCCATATCTCTAGCAGCAAACCACTGCCCAGAAATTAATAAAGCTTCACTTTCTTATAACCCAGCTCCTGTTTGCATTTGGTCCTGCAGAAGTGAAATCATAATTCTGGTTTGATGTGTTTGATAATAGTATAATTTTTCACTTGTCAGCAGATTTATGATGGCATAAAACCAGGATTATGACTTCAATGTAGGAGAACATGAAGGAGGAGCTGAGATATAAGGGAGAATAAAGCTGTTCACGAATATATTTTTATTGCATAATAAACAAAAAAAATGCAAAGATTTGCAATCTTTCATCCTCTGTAATATCTCCTTTGTATAGGTCTGTTCTAGTGTGAATGTTCTCTCTTAAGGAACACTTTTTAATGAAAAAGATAGCAGACAAAGGTTCTGAGCTCTTAAAAGACAGATACTATTTTAATACATAGTGTCAAGAGCATTGGACCTTTCCTGATTTGCGGTCACAGATCCACTGTGCTGTAATGGATATGGCACTATAGATATGCTCATTTCAGGTCAGGCAACCTTGTCCACTTTATTTATGATTATTATTAACAGAAATGCTAGCTGTCAGACACGATCAACATGAATCAGCCCAAGGCCCCTGTAAGAGGAACTATAAAGAGTCTTTAAGAGAATCACCAGCAACCCTGTCAGATCTCACAATTACTTTTGAAGTTCTGACACATTGAAGAGACATCATTTTTTTCTTGAGATTAAGCTCTTGTCTTTCAATGCTCTTAAGTGCGTTATTTGTATGTGTAGGTGCTTCTGCCCTGGATGTCATACATGAAGTATCAGACCTACACTGACAGCTTTTGAAAGATAAAGCTAGCTCATATCCTTCAATGTTAGCCTTAGGTTAAATTTTGGGCTCTGCCTGGGTGCCTGTACGTTTCATGGACAGCCCAGTCCTGTGTGTACAAAATTAAAAGAAAAAAATATTTGCCTCTTGCATTCTGGTACCTATTGAAAAATCACATTTACATCATGAAGCACATAAGCCTTTCCCCACAAAGCTGACCAGTCCATTTAATAAACATTGCCATCTTTCTAGCATTTAACTTTGGTCCTATAACATCATGTCAGCATATATTGCCCCAAAGTGACTGCTTGTGGCAGAAACAGAACTATTTAGCCCTGATCTACGGCTGTACATTTCAAAGCTTTGTGCAGCTGCTCTTTAACCCACCCTGTGGTGTAAGTGTTATTCCAGACCCTACTTACAGATGGAGAAATGAAGGCAGATACTGAGTTGCCCAGTGCCTACAGCTGAGAGCCAGATCCAGGGTTAAACTGCAGGCAGCCTTGACTCCTAACCTCAACCTCAACTGACTTGGCCGCACACCTTCCCTTGCCCTTGCTGAGCGGTGGAGAGGAGGGTTTCACTGGGTATTTTCTTTTAGTGGCAGGCCCTTCCTCCCTCTCTGCCCACAAGCATCTCTGCAACTATATTTTCTCTGATTTCTTTGTTCACTCCATGCCTTTCACCTGTAAGAAACAATCGGCATCTCAGCTGTATTTCTGGCTCTGGCTCTCATCTCTCTTGGGTAGGCAGTGCGCCCTGAGCAGGGCACTGAAGTGTGAGTGCATAGTTTATACAGGCATCACTAGCACCATTTATATATTATTTTTGAATTCCTCAGGAATTTCAAGTGCAATGGCCCAGTGCTGCTCCATGGAAAAGCAATGATAAGGGTGCTTTTATAGTATTTACTACTGTATGTGATTAGGAAATCCATTCTGGCTGAACTCCATTTTACCAAAGCCATATTTGTATTCTGGGAACACAACAGGTATGAGAAGGAGGCAGGCAGGGTGGCAGATTAGGACTTGCAAGATCTATGTTGTATTCTCTGGTGTGCTGCTGGTTCGCTGTATTACCTTGGGCAACTTGTGTAATTTCTGTATTCCCTGGTTACCAGCTCATAAAGCTAGATAATGGTGCTGTAACAAGAGTAACAGCAGGGTCCTTAGATCAGAAGTGTTACCTACCTGCTTTCTGCTCTTCTGCTTTGTTTGTTAGCATCTTTCCCCCAGTTTAGCTTGGTTGTACATGGGAATTATTCTGAATTCTCCATGCAAAGTGTGACTGGATGGTTTCAGAGATGCAACTTTGGTGCTAGCTCCAGGTCCCGCCCGCTGTGAGCTAACTGCAAAGCAAGAGCCCGGGCTCTAGTGAGGTTTACCCGGTACATCCAGGCCCTGTTTGCGTTCCCATGTAAGGTGCATGAATGCCTTGTTTCCACCTTTTATCCCCTTCTCCTACAGATGTTATTTACAGTTCCTGCCCCTTACAATGTTTCAGAGCTGCCAGACCTGTAAGGAGACCTTCCCTAGGGACAGCAGAACAGGAGGGGCTCTGAGAAGAGGCTTGCCATGGAGTCCACTGAGACCTTCCTGAGGCTGTTTTCTTTCCTGTTCCCAGCGGGCGTAGGGTTGGGTGCCTAAGAGAGTCCCCATCCCATACGACATCTAGTTAGACCTAAGGGCTGTGGTCTATCACTGCTTGTGCTCTGCTGAGATGGGATGGATCTCTGCCAAGGAATGTGTCTCCTTCGATATCTCTAGTTGAAGTTTTTTGGAGATGAGTCTGAGTCTGGGGCTTTGCTGGTGCTGGTGCCAGCAGGGTGAAACACTCAGGGCAGTGCTCCGTGGCCCAGGCAGGCTTGGTGGAGCAGTAGGTGTGCAGCAGCCACCGTAATGCACCGGCGGGGACAGCTGCCTGCCGGCTGGCGTGCATGGACCCACTCACAGGGCAAAGACCCAGGACTTGGGCATGGGAAGATGTGACCCCTGTGGCAAGGAAGACGACTGTTGAAGAGTTGAGGCTTAGGGAGGAAAGTCCTTACACGTAAAGTGCTTTCAAGTTGTATCTGTCCGGGCCAGTTCAGCCTTCCTGAATGTTGAGTATCAGCGAGCATCAGAAAACAGAAATCTAAGGGATGCTATTGATAGTATGGCCAAGTCTGGACAAGACTGGGGGAAAATCAAGGTTTCCAAATGCTGACTTCCTGAAGTTTAGACCTGTGGCCTGAATTGCAGTTGAATACCTCAGCATTTGCAGGACCCTGCTCTTGTTGGTCCAGGATAGGTCTGAGGGTCATGTATGTGTGTGTGTGTGTGTGTGTTTGTGCACACACTTTAATCTTCTTTGCATGGTGAACCTGTCTGACTATAGATAATTAAAGATTCCTGCTGCAGGATTTTATGGCTTTTGCAGTAAAGTTTCATGACTCCTTGTGGCTCTTTCTCAGTACTGAGTTTCACCAGCAACACAGAGCAAATTGCTACATGATTTTAAACACTTTAATAAAAAGACAGCCTGATAAGACATGACAATAATTATATACAATTAGGGTCCCTTTTATCTCTCTTACTTGTGTGCTCTGGATTTCACTGGTGGGATGGTGATGGAGATTTAGAGGTTCCTGGAAAGCCCTGAAAACTCCATATTTGAATACATTCCCTCTCTGGAAGCACTTAGCCCTGCCTATGAAAGCAGCAGAAAAAGCCAGAGGTTGAATCTGCGGGCTGTAAATTATGAAAGTCCATCTCCAACCAATATTGCAAAGCATCACGTTTTGAAACATGGCCAAAATGATAATAATGAAACAAAAGACCAACAAAAAGAGTCTGAGCTTTTCTTGTTGAATCCAAGTGAAAAGGAATTTGGTTCATGTTTAGACTGCCTAAGGCACAGTGTGGGGAGCTGAAAATTGCTCTTTGTATCACAAAGCCTTAGGGCATCTCCAGCGTTTCTACTTTAACTTGCTTACAAGTGCTGGTAGCTAATTGATATCCTGCATTATACCTTTACCATGACAAAGGATGTTTAGAATTATACAGCAAAGAGCTGTTTGCATGCAGGTGACCACTTTATGCATGTGACTGCTGGCTGGACAGCCCTGGGGCGAGCAGAGGGAGGAGAAGTATGGGCTTCAGCTCCGATTTTTTTTTGTTCATTAAAACAACAGCATTGATTTTCCCAGGTCAAAGCCAGGCCATTTCATGCAGCAAATCTGTGTTGAAAGGGATCAGAGTAATCATTTTTTACACGCTTGACTACTGCATGCCAGCACTGAGCTTTCAGCCACATGAACATAGGAATGATTTAATAGAGGAAATGGCAGCAGGCTATTGTGCACGGTGAAGGCTCCATGTAACATGCATGACTGAGTCGCACACCATTAGGCTGGGTGTAAATAAAGCCTGCTCCTGACACTGCCACAGAATTAGCTCACTGGAATGCCTCCGCCACTGTCCTGTTGGGAGCTAATGCGCTGGCTGCAGAGCCCCTTCCCCCTCTGCTCTCTGCCTTTGCTGCCTAAGCGACTGGCGCAGCTATTTAGTGCAGTACTGTAGTGACAATAACCAACTCCTTACATAATGCCACAATGCTTACAAATACCTGTTAGACCAAAATTCAGCCCGAAGTGAGATAAATATTTGGAAGAGACTCAGGTCGTTTTTTGCTAGGCATCATGGGTGCTGAAAACTCACCCCCCCTGTGATGTGCCTCTTCCCATCTCCCAGATTACTTGTCAACCTGCCACACTGCAGGAGGGCTGCTTCCTGATCTGGTTTAAGGAGTGCTCATTCACCAGCTCTATACTGCCCTGAAAAGATCCTTTTAAAGTGAGACAGTAATTCAGGAAGCACGGTTAAGAAATGAACTGGGTGGGAGTAGGCTGTACCTCAGCATGTTCCTTGTACCAGTACAGAGGAAACGTATCTATTATAGGTATAGATGGAAGTTTATAAACAAGGGTTGCTTTATTCCTATCTACAGCAAGCAGTGATTTCTAGCCTCAAGTGTTCTTGTACTTCTTATTGATTCACAACAGCAGGATTGCATATAAGTCAACACAGAATACGGCCTGAACTATTTTACAGTGAGGTGGACATAGAAGATTTTCTTCTGAATGATGGATCCTGTCAGTGTTTCCTATTCCAGGTGTTCAGGTGCAACATGGTCCTTCCTACGTAATCTGAGTTGCCAGGATGAGCGAATGCTGTTTAGATTTTCTGGCAATAAATGCCTGGATTCTTTGATGTTTGCAGTACTGACCTCAAGATGGGAACCCTAAATACTTCTGGTGAAGTCTCCACACCATCTGAGGGGCTTTCCACTTGAAAGTATTGGCAATGCCTTCAATTATCAGGAGAGGAACTGTGCAAAGTGTATGAAAACCCAAGGAGTGAATAACTATTTGCTCTGCAATGGGGAAAGTGTGCTATAAAACGAGGAGAAAGGAGGTCAAAAGAATGGGGAGGAGTTGGTTCAATCATGGACAGTTGCCCATGAGGGCAGATCCCATTAGTAAATGGGAATGAGAGGAGAAGTCAGCATGGCCTTTTCAACTCAAACGAAGCAGGAGCCCCATTGTCAGATAGTGAGGAGCAGCAGGGAAACAGAGCAGATAATCTTTACCTGTAAGCAAACAGTTTGATGCTACATTTGAAGTTGATGCTATTGCTACTGGAAACACAATATTTCTTGGAAATGAAGCCACAGAAGGAACCGTGGGAGCTTAGGTGTACTGCTCTACTTAGCCAGGATTGCTTTTTGTAATCATCTTGAGTTTGGATGGACTGTCTACTGAGAAAAACCAAAATGCTGAACAACAGATTCTGTACAGAAGGGCAATTTTACCTCCCATAAAATTAAGTGCAATGGGGAATAGCTTTGGCTCCACATCCTACTTTTAAGCACACACTATAAACTTCCAAAATTATGACATATCAAGTTACAGTTTAATTTTCTGTTTGAAACACCTTGAAATTTCTGGGACGTCCCATTCAGATGTATCCTGCTTTGAAGAGATATGCATCACACTTCTTTTCATGACAATTTTGCATTTATACTTTTTGACTTGACTTTTTTCACAGAAAAGATGCTCAGTCTGGAATGTGTGCTTGGAAAGCAATCTCAGGGGAACACTCCAAAATATACAGTACTTAAGCAAAACCAGACCTCTTAGGGTTTCTGCCCTGGTCAACGCATACTTTTATGAGCACACATCCTTATGCAGTTGGGCAATTTTGCTGAGGTCAGTGAGTCTTCCTATCCTTAAAGTTACCCCTACATACCTAGTTGGCTTGGTCTGTGTTTCTAATACCTTAAGGCTTCTCTGGACTTATCTTAGCTGAAGTATGTTGTAGCTTCAGTGCCAGTCTTCAGTCAGACCTATTTTCAGACTGCACACCTTCACTGCTGTGCTACTGCCTCTATCTTAATTTTAATCTGGCCAAACCTTAACCTATAGCTCAAGGTAGAGCAACGGATCTGTTGCGAAAGCAAATCTTGTGTTCTGTGCATTTTGAAGGCTGTTTCATAGTCTGGTTATTCATACTCAAGCTGGGATAAAGACGGGTTATTCTGAGTGGGGATAAATTCAAATTGAATGAAAAATATATCCTTCAAGACATTTAGCAAATGGCATGTTTCTTTACTTACTGTATGGTCACAAATGAAAGTGTCATTATGTCATTATTCTTTCCTGGCTTCAGCTTACAGGATTTCTTTCTGATTAATTTTTGGTATAAATTTCTTATCTTAATGGAGGAATGAATCCCATTCACACAGCGGGAGGGTCAGCTGGTTTGCCAAAGCCCTGGGCAGGGTTCATGCTCCCCCAGTCCCAGCCGGTGGGGCAGACTCAGGAGGGACCTGCTGAGAGCTGCTCCTACTGAGCTGCCAGGCTGCCTGCTGTCTTCGTAAGATGTGTGTGGGCAAGTAGAGGAGTGATGCGTTGTAATTCCTACAAAGCATTTTATTTATTATACAGTCAAACTTTATGAGATCCTAACCCCATCAAGTGCTACCAATAAATTTGCGACTTCAAATGGGTATTTACTATGTAAGTGGAAACCTGTATTCATTTTAACAATTTAATTGTTGTGTCTGAATGTTGACATGGATGAGCAAGCTGTCAACTGCTTTGTGACACTCAACCTGACGCTCTGCTTTGGCTGTATCTCCTTACTGATCCCAATTAAGGTGAAATGAGGAAAAAAAAGAGGCTAAATGGAGAGGTCAGTGGCAGGAGCCATTATTTTCTGTACCTGGACTAATAAAGAACCTATTAATCAGTGCATGTTTAGAATAAACTAGATTCAGTTTTGCCTCACTGCAAAGATGCAAGAGTTCTTGCATTTCATTTCTCCCCAAAGCACTCTAAACCTCAGATGAATCATCCTGAGTCAGCATTCAAGGCTCAAATAAAAAGACATCCCTCTTCCTTCTCTGCCTCGCACACAGACGTACCCACTGCAATGGGGCAGGGAGACCTGTGTGAGTGTCCCAAAGGGGCCCCTGGGTGGATGGCGGTGAGTCTGCCTGCCCCGGGCAGCTGGGCCCTGCCACATTGCCCTGGTGCGCTGAGAGCCTGCAGTCTTGCTTTGTTGTGATAACCCACGGGCTATCCAGGCACGAGCTCTGGCTAGAAAAACATAATGAGCTCATGTTAGCATGTCTCCTGCTGCTACTGTCTCCTCCACTGCCTCTCCACCGAGTGGTAAGCGCTATTAGTCAGAGCCTCAGGTTGGAGCCCTCCTAGACCGCAGGCTTCTGTTTCTCATTGAGCCAAATGGATATGAATGGGAACTAAACACAAAAACATTTACTATCATCCCTGCAATTCATACGCTGGTGACATCTGTTTTGCTTTGCTGCGAATAAGAGCCTGATGCTGCTCTCATGTCAAGGTGAATCGGAGCCATCCACCTGCATTCCCAGAGTGTCTCAGACCTGGACTGTGGCTCTGGTCAGAAACACAGTTTTTCCAGTGGGGATGGTCTAAAGGTGTCCTATTACACTAGAAGGTGGTGTTAGACACAGTGGGGGAAAAAAGAAAGAAGGAAGGAAAAAGGAAGAAAATCAAACATCACAGAAAAAGCCACTACCTTAGTCATAGTTCAGCCATGCGTGGGAGAGCTGGACAGAAGGAATTTCCAGTCTGCTCAGCTGCTTCGTTGAAATGCTGGAGCTAGTCCGTAGGAATGGCATGAAAGTAGATGTGACCATCAATGCGAGGCATAAAGTCAAAAGAATTAGCAGCACTCAGCTGCATTACACAGGAGGTTGGATCTGATGCTTGTAAGTGTTGCTGGCTCTAAAAGTTGATGAGCAGCAAAGATTGCTTTTACACTCAGATAAAATTTGAAAGACTGCTCTTGTGAGACATCATGGCCAAAAGCCTAAAAAGTATTTTTAAAAGTATTTAATGCTTAAATCCTTTTGGTCTTGAGTGACACCAGGGATGTAGTCCGTGCTTTTCACATCTAAGCAAGTGGAGGGCTTGTTTCCCAGGAGGGGCTGAGCCCGTTGCAGGATATCTCCCTGCATATAATAAAATTTAACAGTCCGTCACCCTGTTCTCATCTCCCTTCATGTACACAGCTGCTCTCACCATTTGGTTGCCTTTCTTTAGCATTGCTGACAAGAGTCACCCTTAGCATTGCGGTTTATTGGGGTCTTCCCAAATTTGTCTCTCTCGTCACTTTTTAGCTATGGTAATGGGTCAGGTCTTGCTTTTCCTTTTATCAAGATCCGATTCTTGTCTTGATCAGGCATTTTAATCTAGAGCTTAACCGAAATGCATTCAAGGTCACTGAATGCTGACATTGACTTCCAGTCGCTGATACAATGGGTCTAAAATAACTCCTACTTGCTGGTATCTATAATCATAGAATCATAGAATCATAGAATCATAGAATCATAGAATCATAGAATGGTTTGGGTTGGAAGGGACCTCAAAGATCATCTAGTTCCAACCCCCCTGCCATGGGCAGGGACACCCTCCACTAGACCAGGTTGCCCAAAGCCCCATCCAGCCTGGCCTTGAACACTGCCAGGGAGGGGGCATCCACAGCTTCTCTGGGCAACCTGTGCCAGTGCCTCACCACTCTAACAGTGAAGAATTTCTTTCTAACATCTAATCTAAATTGACCTTCCTTTAGCTTAAACTCATTACCCGTTGTCCTGTCACTACACTCCCTGATAAACAGTCCCTCACCACCTTTCCTGTAGGCCCCTTCAGGTACTGGAAGGCTGCTATAAGGTCTCCCTGGAGCCTTCCCTTCTCCAGGCTGAACAACCCCAACTCTCTCAGCCTGTCTTCATAGGAGAGGTGCTCCCACCCTCTGATCTTTGTGGCCCTCCTCTGGACTCGTAAGGCTTCACTTGTTCTAGCATGGGCTCCTTTGCTGGGCAACAGTTTGAGTAGTAACACAAGTATGATAGGTGTCACAGGACGAGCAGCCTCAGGCTATTTGGTACAAAGGGGCCTTGTAGAGCTCCCTGTCTATCTGCCTTGGCTGTGCTCTCCTTTTCTTGCTTAGAGTTATCTCAGACACATTCAAATAAAAGCTCTGTAGACTAGACTTTCCAGCTAGACAGCAAGGTAGACCATTCTCATCCATTTTAAATCTAGCGTTTACAGGTTAATTACTGATTTCTAAATACTAGTTTCTAGCACAGACTGCTGCACTCAGAAATCAATGGGATAAGATGTGGTAGTTCGCAAAGTCAGCAGAGAAACAGACTTCCATGAATGAAACTAGACAATTTTTTGTTACTTGCAAATCAGAAAACTAGGTAATCAATAGATATTATTGGGATTGGTGGTTTGGTGTTTTTTGGGGCTTTTTTTTTCTTCTTTGGGTTGGGTTTGGTTTTTTTTGGTTTTCATTGAAGCATCAAGTTGGCAGACGTATTGAAGCTTTTTACATTCAAGTTTCAATAAATATAGTGTTTGAGATTCCTCTAAATGATTTTATTTTGTTTTTAAAATAAGATCTGCATGATCATTCCTCATCCCTTCCCTGCTGGCATCAGTTTTGTTCTTGCAGCCAAGAGAGTCAGTTAATAATTTCATTCAAACTCACTGGCTCTGGCTTTTGTTTTCTGTTTCTCCCATGCCTTCTATTCCTGCTGTCTCCTAGGGGAGATCCTGTAGGATTTGTCAGCTACAAAACTTTTTTTTTTAAACCCAGCCATTGCCCTGATTCTACTAAACCAAGCAAGGAAATGTAACCCATTGTTTTTCTTTTTTGTGTGTGTCTATTCTTTCTCCCAACAAACCATATTCTTAACTTCCTTACCACTGCCATCAGGCCAGTGGCATATTTTTTTCTCCCTTGCTTTACCTTAGACCTTAACTTGGCAACTCACATAGCATATGTTTTCCATATGGCATAGGCTTTATCAACCATGGTACATTTTCAGCTATTACAGTCCTCCCATCCGCTGTGCTGGTGTTATAACACAGAGTGGGTATGCACGAGCACTGGTATTGAAGCAGACACAGTGACTAACCCTTCTCCCAGCCTGTCATTCTTGTTGCTTTCTTGACCATCATCAGTGCTGCAGTAAGTGCGTAAGTGGGAAATGTTTTAGGAGAAGATTCTGCTGAACAGAGACAAGGCTAATGAAACTCTGGTGGCAACCACCAAGCTTGGGTTTACTTATTGCAAGTGTTTTGTGCTCTCTAGTGTTTTTATGGCTCTAGCCAGCCTACAGTGGTGTTATGCAAAGGGCTAAGTGGTTGGTATATTGGCACTTAACTCCAGCATAGTAAAAGAACTTGGGTATCAAAGTGCTTTTGTGCTGTGATTAAAAAAACAAAACAAAACAAAACAAAACAAAACAAAACAAAACAAAACCACACCTCACTTGGAGATGGTCTATGCAGAAGCTGGCTAATGCTTGTCCTTAGACTGTAAGACCCAGCACCAGGAAAGAGATAGGAAAGCAAAGCTAGACCAGTTCCAACCTGCCGCTCTGGCCCTTCATTGGCATACATGTATACACCAAGACCTGAGCAAAGGGAAGCAGGCAGAAGCTCTGGAAATTTCGAGTACATATGTCCTCTGAGGATCAAATCCTGGAGTCAGGCACCAAAGAACATGTGAGGTTCTGACTCATGGTGAGTGGATGCAGCACATCGCAGCTACAGCTCTCCCCACCTTCCATGGCTTTTCGCTCCCTGGGTTTCTGTTCCATTTTCTTCTGTGTAAGAAGGCTGCATATATGTAATTTGTAGACATCTCTGCAGATGGAGCAGAAAGGAGAGGCAGTAACTGTGCTAACATGAAATGGCAATTCCTGCATTTGTAGGTTCACAGAGACGGAGGCTTATTCCAGCTTTATCACTTGATACCACTTCCCCAGCAAGGAAGCCTGCCAACAGCCCCGGGGTCCGCTGGGTGGATGGGCCCCTGCGAAGTGGGCAGAGAGGGCTGGGGGAGCCCTTTGAGATCAAAGTCTATGAGATAGATGATGTGGAGAGGCTCCAGCGGCGACGAGGTGGGGACAGCAAGGTGAGTGCAATCCATGTAATCTGTCTCCCTCGTCCTGGAGGGTATAAGAGGGGGAATTCAGTTTATGCGGTCAGAAATGTATAGTATTGTATATGGTTAATTCAACAGGCAGCAAAAGCTATTATCTCATCTAAGAGCAGTTACAACTTAAGTTATGCCTTTTTCCTTAATAGCTAATGGACATTGGTACCTTGCATTTTTGTCCCTTGCTTATCATCTCGGTGGTTCCTGTGTTTCAGCATCTCTTCACATCTGCCTTTCAAGGCAGCAATGGTTCCTCAAGTGCTTTGATGGTGTTTTCAGGATAGCTAATGTCTTCTCTCTCTTAGAAAGTTGTTCCTGACAACCTCAGGCTTCCAAATTTACAAAAAGATCAGGGAATTATAAAGGTATGGTTGGGAAGAGTGAAGTTGGTAGAATAGCACCAGTTTTAGACTAACTGTAGATATAGACTTTATTATTATTTTAAGGCACTTTTTCTTCCTAGTACCTGTCACTTGGTTAGGTTGTTTGTGAAGAAGTTCTCTGATATGATTTTGTATGGAGAAAAACATCACTTGTTGGGATGTGGTTTCTACTGTACTTCACCCGCACAGCAGATTTGTCTACAGAGCAAAAGGCAGAATAGTGTTGAGACCTTCACACAGACCAGGATAGGTCTGGTATTGGGAGTGCTCCCATGCTAGCAAGGGTAGCACAGCCCTCACCGTAGGCTCGCTTACGGCACATTTTGATGGCTGCCACCACTAAAAAGTCATGCAAGGCCAAGCTGCGTGTCTCCAGACAGCACTGCACCCTGTGCTGTTACTGTGCCTCATATATTTACAGAAAATAATTCTTCTTTATTAATGATTGTGAATTACTAGAGCTTTTCATAACATACTCCCTTTGTTTAAGGATGTATTAAATTTGATACTGCTACCAGTTTTCTTATTTTATAACAGGACTACTGCATTTCTTATGCGCCAAGCACAGAGATGTATTTAGGATTTTAATACAGCAAGCAATGGATTTCCTTCTCCCAAGAGCTTATATTTTCTTAGCCAAACTTCTGGTGACAAAAAACAGAAATGTTTTGCTACACTTAATCTAATTTCAAGATGCTGCCTGTTATTAATTATTATGGTTTATTATTAACTATCATTGCAAAGTCTCCAAAGCACACTGATGGAAAACATCAAAACCAAACAATAGCAATAAAAATAAAACAGATGATAGATTATTTCATGGAGTAATTCATATGCTTCCACAGTAAATGGCTCATTGTCAGTATTATTGATTGAATGATCATTGACTGAATGGATCTGGGTATTTCTTCTCCTCTTCACCTATACCTTCCCTGCTCCTTTTTCCTGGTTGGCAGGAGGTGATATGTTTCAATGCCAAGCTGAAAATCCTGGAACATCGCCAGCAGAGAATTGCTGAGGTCAAGGCCAAGTATGAGTGGTTAATGAGAGAACTGGAGGTGACCAAACAGTACCTGATGCTGGATCCTAATAAATGGCTAAGTGAATGTGAGGACATTGTTTTATTGCCTGGACTCATAGGTGTCCTTTGGTTTATTTCATGGGGTGGGATGGAGGGGAGCAGAAATGTTGGCTAAGAATGAGATGTGAGCTACTGTGTTTGTAAACTAAAATGAACCGACATAGGACCTAAGGGCAAGTGTTAGATTGACTGTATTTCTAGAACTAGTCCCTATAATTCTTATTAAATGTCGACAGTAGAACTGAACAATCTTTTTGCCTGAGAGCTGAATGTTGAAATGGTACAGCGTTGTAGTGGTGAATATTGCCATTGGTAGATTAACGTTCATGCATTTCAGTCCACAGCTCCTGAAAATGAGATTTTTTTTTTTATTTTTTTTTGGCCTCAGATCACTCAGACATATGAGCAATATTATAAATCTGCTCTTCTACCACAAAATAACACTGTGGAGCAAACTTGTCCCTTGGCACCAGTGGGATTACATGAAAAATGAATTTGGCCCATTTTTTATAACGATTTATGTGTAAAGTTCAGAGAGCTTAAAGGGCGTTCACATTCAAATGAAGAAGGACCTCAAGACCTCAAAGGAAAAAATATAAAGAGTACTGCAGTAATTGTACAATATTTTTTAGTATTAGCAAGCAGACAAGTTCATATCAAAGAGTTCTAGGAAAAAAAAAGATTTTCAATTTATTTAGGATAATTGCAGGTGGCAAACAGAGGCCGACTGGTGCGTTCTCTTAAAGCATCCTAAATCTTCCTTTTACAGCTGCCCTAAGTTAACCGTACATTATTGGTACATCCTGCAAAACAACCACAGTATAGGTTTCAGGAACGCTATTAAGGAAGAGAGGTAAAAAAGACAGATTTAAAGGGAGCAGAGAATTTGCCACACATTGCCATCCACTTACTGTGTGATGCCTTTGCTTCTGATTCCAGTGTGATAAATGCAGAAAGCCTCAAGGATGGCACAAACCTCAGGAACCAGATAAGATGGAAAGTGCTGGCTCAGACAACGTATCTCACACTTGGCTTCCACGGAAGCCACTGCCAGCTGGTCTCTGGCAGCATACAGGCACCTATGCTGGAGTGATCGATGTGTATGCCTATCCTTGCCACTCTTGAGTGGTCTAGTGAGAACCACATGGAATAGGGAGAGGTGTGAAGAGCAAGGAGGCTGGAGGTTGGTTTCCAGCTCCGAGTTCTGAATTCAGCAAAGGACCTGTCCTCCCAGGGCAGAGCACCTATTTTAATCTCTTTCTGGTCAGCAGAATGTGTGAGAGAGGCAGTACATGCTTAGCATTCAACATTGGCTTACGGGTGCTGGAGCGTGAGCAAAAGGCATCTGCAGTTCTGCAGAAGATGGCAGAGCATATGGCTCAAGAAAGCATCCAATGCAAGCTTAACAGTGTTTTTCACCATCAGCAAGCCGCTGTGCCATTTTAATAACCATTAAACAGAAAAGGCAACTTTTAATGACAATAGCAAGCCAGAAACAATGTTGTATACAGTACTGATGGGTTTGAAGACTTGAGCTAGCTCTGTCTCTCCCACCAGCCGGCTCTGAGTTTTGTCTGCTTTTCCTATCTGTCTATTTTCTTTCCCACAGTTGATCTGGAGCAGGTATTTGAGCTGGATTCTCTGGAATACCTGGAGGCCCTGGAATGTGTGACTGAGCGCTTGGAAAACCGTGTCAACTTCTGCAAGGCCCATCTCATGATGATCACCTGTTTTGACATCACCTCTAGACGCCGATAAAGTATGAACCTCAAGAGAATTTCGATGCGCATCTCTGCCATCCTCCTTTTCCCTTCTGAATAGCATCCCAAAGACAACAGAATGAGGATGAAGGTTGGAGTCAAGTCTCAGCTGTGTGTATGAGGATTTGCAATACTATACAGAAGAGTAATATTAAAAAAACCAGGACGAGCATGAAAAATGGAGATCTAAGGTTGTTGATTCTCTTAGCCTAAAAGAGCACTTTGAGGAACCTTTAAGGACATGTCTGTAAATAAGAACTGCTGGCAGAAGACACTTCTTTCCCTGCGTTAGCTGAGGGAGGAGGAAAGGTGGTTGTAGGACTTCCATTGAGAGGTTCATTAAAAGAAAACCTATCCAGAAAAACTGTTTAAGTGCCTTGCAAATCTTTATTATCCAAACATTTATGTTCATACTTTATTGTGTACAGATGGTGCTAGTCAAGAAAAGAAAAAGGAAAAAAAACAAACACACTTTTGAAATGTATTTACAGCTTGTTTTTCTCTTGGTGTTTTCTCCTATTTCAGACTTGCTGTTTCTAAGTAACTTGTGTTTGTAGAGATATTTCCTAATCAGTACAACATATGAATAAATGTTAACTGTCTTTTCTTGTTACCAGAGTAAGGCCACTCAAAGAGAAATTCAACTTTCCCAGATGACACAAAAAATATTTCTAGCAGTGAGTAAGGTTGGCTTATATGTTCTTCTGTACTATCTTACATGCTGGAGGACACAGTAATTTTCCCAGCCTGTAGGTTCTGCACTGTATGAGAGAGGAGAGGTGACATTACCGTGAAGTAAATATCTTTTCCATTTGATCCAACCCCCATAACCTGTTTTCTTTTTCATGTATTTTTAGTTTCAAACTGGCTAGACTTATGGATCAGGAGGCACTTTTATCCTAACACCTTTTTTCTGGTGCTAATAACTTGCTGGAAAATTACTCTTTAGGTTGAGGTCTGCCATGCTTATCAGTCCAAAAATGATTGATTTCTTTTGTCTGTCTTTCTTGAGACTGACTGATAAAATTTAGCTTTGCCTATTTTTGATATATACCACTGCAAAACATGTTTTTTTATGACAGCCCAGCCTGTCCATAGTCACAGTTGTACCTGAGAAATGAGGACTGTGCTCAGCTTAGCATGTCTGGAAATATACGGGAGTCATGAGTCACACAGCACTTCAGGCATGTTGGCTATGGCATTTTCCTTATCAACCCCCCAGTATTGCAGCCATGGCAAAATTCACATTGACGTCAAAAGGACAAGGATCTGCACCTCAACGCACATCCAAATGTTCTACTTGTTTGCCTCTTTATCTACAAAACAGTCTATGGGAAAGAACATCCTTTGTGTTTCTTAAAGAAATGTGTGAAATCTGCATTTTAATTATGTATGAGCATGAAGAATTATTTTGTTGAATTAGGTTTCTTCTTCTATATTGAAATAAGCCCATTCACAAAAATTCCTCTCACATACATTTGTGCTACTCTTGTTGTTTATCAGAAAATAAGAGCATCATTTAACATATACTCAATACGCATCAATTTACTGCTGTACTTAAATGCAACTCTTCTTTTACCTGCACTGTCATATTAATGCCATCTTACAATATCCCAAGCAGCAAATCCCAATGGAAAAATAACCCTACAAAAATACTGATAGATTTTCTAGTGGTTAGTTAAAAAAANATTGAAAGATTTTCTAGGGGTTAATTAAAAAAAAAAAAAAAAAAAGCTTTTTCTTTTTTTTTTTTTAAAAAGGCAAATAGAAATAACATTTATATAGTTTTATTTTCTTTTAATACTCTACAATTTGTAAGAACAAATTTTATTCATTCTATTAGCCTTGTCATTGGATTTTGTAGAAGATCATTCTTACATTCTATAGGACTATTTGGAGGGAAAAAAGGTCCTATATGGAAGTTGCTTTCTAGTCTGTTCCACAGCATTTTCCTATCATGAAACACATACTCCAAGTCAGTATTAAAGACATATGTCTGATCTCTCTCCCCTCCTCTCTCAAGGCAAAAAAATACCCTGAAAAAAACCCCAAACAATGCAATTATCTAGCTTTGTTTCTTTTTGTAATGACTTTGTGACGTATTGGTTCTGTTGAGGGATCTCCTCTCTGCAGAGCCCCATGAATTCAGTACAGCCCCACAGAGCTATGGGAACCCCCCCTGCTGTTTTGTCCCAGATGAAGACCTGGCACCCTTGGGATATGGGGTGCGTCTTTCTTTACAGGCTCAGTCCCGCGGAGCCCCAGATACGTGCTGCCGGGTCATGTACGCACAGGAGAGAGGCTTTCACAGCCAGCTCCCATCTCTCACTTGCCTGCGTCCCCGGGTAGCCCTGTACTGCTCTCACCTGTGACGCTGCGCTAAGCCTGTCTACCAGGCCATGTAAGAACCACCCCCTCCACCAAGATGTGCACGTGAAATTAAATGTTGCCTTCTTTAAGCTTAAGCATTTCTGAAAAATATGTTTGCTGGAAGGTGGTCATTGCATTGACCTTGGAAACAAGCAGCCCCAAATGCTCCTCTGCGGTGAGATGGTAAATGGCAAGCGGTACAGTAAAAGTAAACACACTTGACAGAAAGAAAGTGAAATCCGAGCAAATGGTGCATGCATGGAATGCATTATTATCAAGAAATGCCCTCTCACACAGCCTGGGACTTATACAGAGTTGGCAATGTTTCTGTAAATCAAGTGGACACATTTCAGAGCTATTGTAAAATATCTATTATGTGTATTATTCCTCAGTATCATTAACTCAATCATTCCTTGTCTTTACATTTGATACTTCTGTAGATTAGGAAGTGCAGCAAAAAGTGCGTCTATCTAGCCATTGTTTTAAAAAGTAAGAGCATATGTTTGCCTTCTTTATCATGGTGGACTAAAATTGATTCATGAAACCAAATGTATTACATCAAGGATGAATTTGGCATACTGAAAATACTAACTAAGCAGAATCCGTACAAATATTTTATTTCTGAGGACTTAATTAGAGTGGCCATTAACACTCCCATCATATACTCATACTCATATCCTAAAATCCATACTCATCTTCTCCTTTTTGACTTTCTGTCAGTGCATTTCCAAATTTGACACTGTATTTTGGGGAATTGTGGTGGCTTAATGCATAAGAGGGAATGAAAATTTGTGGAGATTTGACATCTGCAAAATGTTTTCTCATTGAAAATAGCTTTTTACTTCAGAATTTATATTCTTATAGTTCAAATATCTGCCAAACATATAATTAAAAGCATCAGGGCCTTATTATGAAATTGATCTTAGTCTATGAGAGGCAGCACTTTACTGAAGACCCATACACTCTGCAAGTCATCCGGGAAGTCCCGTTCTTTAGCAATTGCCACTGTAATGCTGGTTTTAGCCTGATTTTTTACAAAGTGTCGAGTTGCCTAAAATACTCAAGAGCAACATGAATGGATTGCTTAATCATTTGCATATTCAGAAATCAATCTTATTTCCCTGGGACGGCTTTAGTTGGAAACAGCAATGTTAATGTAATTAGGTTTGAAGGTTAATTCTTTGTTTGCATGTGTAACAGGAGATCACAGTTCTTCGTTGTCGGGTGGTGAAACGGCTGCAGACTACCACCTCTGCTCTGCAGCCCCGCCGCTGCGCTCGGGCACGGGCAGCTGGGGCAGTTTGGGCTTCCTTCTGAGAACGCCTCCTCTTGGCATACGTGAACCTTCTTTACGCAAGGGACAGAACTTGCTTTATAACCACAAATCCAAGTGAAACCATAGACTGGAGAGTTTGGCTGTGGTCTGGATTCAGACATCCCACTGGGCTGCGTGAGGTCTCGCAGCGGGCAGACAGCCACGGGTTGGTCCCGCAGCCACCGGCTGGTGCGCTGGGTCACGTTGTATCCTCGAGGGTGTGGGAGAGCCCCAATTCCTGGTGCGTTTGTCATAGCGACAGGTGCCATTTCTCCTGCTGTGCATGCCTTGCATTTGCCTCAAAACAATTTCTTGTCAATTCATTCAGATCTAGGCAATCAGAAGTATTATTTCACAGAAAGACAAGGAAGCAAACCGCTACCCAGGCTCCCCTTTCTTAGCTCTTTACTGGGTATGTTCTCATCTTGTCTGCGCTGGTATAACAGGCACAATGGTGTTAAGAGTCAGGAGAGTTATAGCAGTGTAAAGCCAGTTGCAAGGAACAGGAAAATTCATCCACCTGCCATTTCTGAGTATTTACTGTGCTGCTAGTTTGAAGAATATGTTCCTCTTACCTTCTTGGTACCCCCTCATTTGCCATGCACAGGGCTGTCACTGAACATCTGCTGGCTTCGATCCAGTCTTGGAAGACTCCCACTGCCATACAACGTAACTTCTGAAACTTGCAGCTTACATAAAATAGTAACTGGTAAATGGCAATGGCATGATGCTCTGACACAAAGCAAGCTAAGTGAGAGCTGCAGATAATGTACAGAAAAGGATGAAAGGTACACACTGACATTTTTTTCTCTCATCTCTGAACATGGCAATTATAGAGGCAGAGAGCTGGGAGTGATGCTGGGAGTAATGCACATCATGTCCAAGCTTGCTCACAGGATAGACTCAGTCCATCTTGAAGTGTTTTGGGTTTTTTTTCATTTATCTCAATAATATGGTTTGTCTTAAAATAGCGACTATTACCTGTGGCACGGAATTCAAATTTTATGACAGCTGAAGTGTCTGGACTCTTTAGCAAACACTACCTTTTACAAATGTTTGTGATTTTGTTGCACATTTTTTTTCTGAGCTAAAAATAATCTTTAAAATAGAGGGTTGTATATACATACAGATGAATGTATATGTACACAGCCTGAGAGAGACACTTCTGCCCCCATTATTGTGGGGAGGTGGCATAGCTGTTCACAAATTGCAACAACATATTCCCCTTCCTCCTCCAAGGAGTACCTATAAAACCTTTCTCATTGCATTCACCAAGATGAAGCTGACTTATGCCACACTATAGGGAAAACTTATGCTTGACACACTTTCAAACATTTCTTTTAAAGGTTCTTTTCTTCCCCATGTTCTTCAGACTACAAAGCCAAGTCGCTACAATTCCCATGGAGAGGCTGTCGTTGAAATGTTAAAGCCTGTAAAAGTAATCCAAATGAACTACTCTATATTTCAGGGTGTCATGAATTTAAGGCAAGATATCTTACAATCACGGCTGTTAAATGCACAATTTCTGCATACGCATGAGCCATACAGCATAGTTACATCAATTGAAAGCCTGGACTCTTGGCTCCCCATGAGATAAAGCTTTCTGTCTAGTCCTTATAGTTATAAAATTGTGACTTTAAGCTTCTGCATTGCAAAGTACTGCCTAAAGCAAATACGATTCTCATAAACCAGAGGTTGAGTGACCCTCTGATGCCAGTTCATGTGGGAGGGATTGTTGCACAGCATCAGGGATGCACCAGCTCGCTGCAGAGATCAAAGTGTTTGTATCACTAAATACTGATAGGAGGAGATGATGACCATACAGACAGGTGCTATTTCTCAAATCCACTGGTGAGCAACATACCTTGCTTAATCCTGATGTCCTCATGGTCTTTGTTTTGTTACTCCATAGGCTTTTGCATTGGCGACACCCGGCAGTTTTTGGAGACACAAGGCTGGCTATTGCCAGCTATTGCAAGATTTGAAACAGGTTTCCAAATAACTATGGCAAACAAAACTGTGAATGATTTGTCAATGCAAAGTTAATAATCTCTATCTCTTGCATTTATTGTGTGCTCATCCCAGGGTTATCTGAGCTTCCATACATGCTCTTGGAAATAATAAACCCTTTTATTATTGTCTTTATCTTTTCTTCTTTCTCCTTCTCAAGCAAGCTTTAAAAAAAAAAAAAAGAAAAGAAAAGACAAAAGAAAAGAAAAGAAAAGAGAAAAGAAAAGAAAAGAAAAGAAAAGAGAAAAGAAAAATCAGTTTCCCTTGAAAATGTAGCACCCTTATCCTAACCCCATTGAAGTCAATATGGATTTTGCTACCAGCTTCACTGACAGCAGACTTGTGCTCACTTATGCAACATTTTGACGGTCACAAAGGTGATGATGATTCTGCAAAGAATGGAGGGGCTGAAAGTGAAATAGTAACATTCATCTATAATATTTCAAACCACCTTCAAAAAAACCTCCTGGACAGGAAATAAAACACAACCAAAACCATCTTACTTTGAGTGGTCCTACTTAAGTATTGAGCAAACTTTATAATAATGGTAATAAAATGGTGCTTGAGGCAGTTTCAGCTATATTACATATTCTCTATATACTATAGATATGGATGTATTCACCCTCTATATTGTATATGTATGTGTGTGAGTATTTACATATAGCACACATACATATATGTTTTATGTATGCATAGATACTAACTTTTCTAAGTTTCACTTCTTTCCCTCTCATAGCTGAAACTGCTGGTTACTAACATCCACATCATATTCTATGTATGAAGGATATAATTTATTTGTAAACTCAGGATGTTCTTGTTTTATAGAGTTGCTTGTATTTTATAATTTATTTACACATCATGGTTGGAAATGCTTATCTAAGTGCTATGCATTGAAGTGTATGTTTGCTAAATTCATTTCACTCTGTCCGTGGCTACGTTCTTTCTCATTATAACAGTGGTATAAAATAGGGCTAAGGAGGAGACAAACTGATGGATACAGAACTTAGACTGGTCCCACGAGTGGGTAATTCCAGAAGAGGATGTATCAGTAGTAGATATATATATTTTATCAACTAAGTTTTATGAGGGGAAAAAAAAAAAAAAGAAAAAGAAAGAACAGCATGAGGACCAGTTCAAAATGTGGAAAGTAACAGCCATTTCCAAGTCAGTCAACAAATGCATTGAGCCTTTTGCCATTAAAATTGTAAAGTTTATTGTTTGCTGGCTAAAAAAATATCCCTTTTGTGGTATCTGAGGTGTGAAACATTGTCAAAAATATGATGTCTGGA
The DNA here is from genome assembly GCA_013400195.1 of Aramus guarauna. Classification (NCBI taxonomy): domain Eukaryota; kingdom Metazoa; phylum Chordata; class Aves; order Gruiformes; family Aramidae; genus Aramus; species Aramus guarauna. The sequence continues at coordinate 534,930 of VXBL01003762.1, read as the reverse complement.
AAAAAAAAATCAAACTATAGTGGCATTAAATGTTTACTTTTATCTTACCAATATATCTGCCTCCTCTTTCTGACTATTTCACTTTGGATGAGAGCATTTATGAAATGGCAGAGAAGAAGGTGCTTTTGACCCACGAGAGGATGTGCTATTATAACAGTGGGAGGGGGCAAGGTCAAACCTGAAAATAAAACGACCAAAGAGGTTCTACCAAGCAAGTATTGCTGAGAAGCAAATTCACCAGAAAGCAACAATAAGGAATTGCAGGGTTTGATAGCAATGACAGAAACATTACACCCAAGCATAACACCATTAACTGCTCCCCTGCTGGTGTCCAGAAACTGAAAGAAAACACAGTCATGGGGCCTGAATTGGTTGGGCTTTTCCATATGCTGGTTACACACGTGTGCCTCACCATAATAGCAGGGATTGCTCCATCTGCATCTGTGAGCAAGTGGAGACCAAACAAATGCTAAAAATGTATTTATAAGTGTACTATTTTATCACCTCTGGCAACCATGTCAGATTTCCCTTGGCCACCGTGCAGGTTTGTAACACAATGTAAGAGTAATGACAAGAGTTTGTGTCTGTTACTGAAGACATGGTTCTCCCTCAGAGAGGCGATGGTGGCAGGTTCAGCTAAACCCTGAACCTCTGCTAAGGTGTACGCAATATCTGCTTGCCTTTTGCTCCCATTTGTGGTGTTCCCTGTTGATAATTAAGAGAACACCTCACTTGCAGGCCCAGATGTGAATTAGCTCTCTGGGGAAATCTCAAATGCCCCTTGACACTCGAGCAAGCCCCAATACAGGGTTTGTGCTCTTGCCATTGGAAGAAAACAACAACACCACTTCTTGTGGGGAAGTGAAAAAAGGAAATGATTTAAAATATCCTTGAAGACACATCATGTGCTGGCAGATGAGTCTCTCGTACACCCAGCTTTAGGAGGGACATTTTAGTGTGCTAGGTGTCTAAATATTTGGTTGACAGTTTGGTGTGCATTTAAAACAGTCTTTTCTTCTATCTTGCTATGATACCAGCTCAGCAGCAGAGCTAGCAGTCTCAGTGACAGAGGATGCAGTCAACTACAGTGACCAGCTCTTCCAAATGGAAAATAGCGAGGTGGCTGCTGAGGCAAAGGCTGGCATATAGTGAAATGATGGGGAGGAGGGAGTTTCTCCTCATTCGTCCTCTCCCAGCAGCAAACCCTATGACTCCAGTACTACCTTAGCTGTTGCCCCTGGGCCAGTGCATTTGCATGCTGGTGCCTCTCCACAGTAGCTGTAAATGAAGATAAACGGCCATTTCTTTCGTCTGTGGGCTGTTCAGAATAGCTCTGATTTGCTCTAAAGAGCTAAAAGGCTTATTGCCTATTTTTGAGGCAATTTATCTTCATTGCTGTTATCATGCAGCCACATCAGTATTAAAAAGCCCGAAGTGCCTTACAGTGACAAAAAACAGAGAAAAATGGGTTAGCGCAAGTCCTAGACTTTGTCTAAGGCAAAACTGATGGTGAGGAGCTCTATATGAGCTGAAAACAAAATCAATTCACTCTTGGCCAGTTCTGAAGCCTTACAGACCTCAATGCTACAAACCTCAGGTTTGGGGCAAGACGGCCAGGAAAGGTTTTGGGTGCAGAGCAAAAGCAGGGGCTCACATCTGGCAAAAGGCTGGTGTCTCTATGAGGCCTGCTTGAAATTGTTGGTACCTCTTAAACTAATGCCCCAGACATGACCAAGTCTTGCCTTGTCTTTGATGCCAATAATTTGCCAGACTAAAAATCATGAGAAGGTTTAGCATGAGAACCCAACAACCTCCATGTCCTTATGGGGTCCTGAACAAGCTCCCCAACTACTGGAAAACCAGGAGAAGGGGAAGTAGTTGAAAAGCTGGTTCCTCTCCCACATCTGCCTGCAAAGCACTGGGGCTCCTGGGACCTCACTCTCATTTTGGTTGGCAGCACTAGCTGCCTGGAAGTCGCTGAGGAGGGAGGGGAGTAAGAAAATTCAGCTGACAGTCTTACAGAAGAACATAAAAATTAATGTTTAGTTCCTCTAGAAAGAGGCCATCTGTGAATGGATTTTATTTTTTATGATATCTGTTAGTATTCTTGACCGTTGCCAATCTGGCAGTTTTCAAGGCTGACATCTGCTATTTAACCACTGAGCAACACTATACTGGCTTTGACCACACAAATGCTCTACATTGCTCAAAGACCACTTTCATAACTTCCAAAAGCAAGTAGGTGGCTTGGAGGTCCTATCCACTCTCCCTTGAAGAGCAACCCTGGCAAGTGCTGCCCTAGGAAAAGCTCTAAGATGGCCAAAAATGGTCCATGCCCATGGACGCTTGTATAGAGAAAAGATCTACATTCATGTTCATATATGTTTACGTGTGTTTCTTCTGTGGATGCTTATTGCACAGGTTTGGCACACATGCTTTGTGTCAGATTGCAGGTTTCATGCCAGCCAACTGGCAGCCAAATGTATGCAGCTGTGTGCATTTGGCACACACCCTTATTTTCTTTTCTGTCTCTTAGATACCCGGGGACTCGGGGCTTGCTGCATAGAGGAAGTCTCACACCTCCAGTGATGGAGGAACTTTGTCACTTGCTTTAAAAGAAGCAGGGACTGTCCTTATCCCTGTCTTATTCCTGCTCAGCTTCATTCTCTGAATGGTGGGAAAACAGGGAGATAGGGAGAAACCCTGACATTTTCCTTTTTGTCAACATTTTCCTTGTTTGTCAAAGATGAATTGCTCATTGTAGTTACCATAAAGCAGGGCGGGGGGAAGTGCACAAGCCACCCTGCTTGCTGGGCTGTGCTCTGCAGAATCCTCCACACCGGTGCCGGGGGATGCCCCGTGCCCCTTGCAAAATGCCCCTTGGAGCTTGCTTGAAACAAGAGTGCCCAGCGGCGCTGAAGGAGTAGCAGTACTTTCACCCACCTTGTCTCTCAGTGCCCGGCCATGCACAGTGGCCCAGCTCGTCCCATCTCTGTGCTTTAGCTGGATGCCCAGGGACACAACTATGAAGAGAGTTATAGCAGCGGCAGGAAGATTTACAGCCCTGTTGTTTTTTTTTTAAAGAGCAAGCTGCCTGTTCTTAAAGCGTATTTGATGGAAACCTCACAATACCCTGCAAGCAGCACCATGGGAGCCAAGCAAGACACTGTAAACATAATTTTCCCCTAATTTCCAAGGACGATGGAAGGCATCGCAATTATGTGAATAGTAAGAAATGTAACAGTTCAGCTCCTCGTCCTGCGGCTCCTGACTCCTGCTGCCCCAGGGGCTGCGTTTCCAGAGGCTCAATGACCACTTATGTGTTATATGTAAAGCCATTAAGATGCTGTGAAATCCACAGCAAAGTTTCTGGACAGCCTCTAAGCCTCGGCATTGCAGACTTTACATCCATCGGACTCTGTTCTTTCTGCTGGCGAGGCTGAAACAATGGGAGCGGCAATCCTAATCTGCTTGACAATTAGCATTGCAGTGACACGAAGTGGTCAGCAGAGTGGGTCAGTCACAGGAACGCACGCTGTGCATGCTAAATAAACCCCTAGCCTAGCAAGAGGGCTTCGCACCTGAACTCTTTGGTGGGGATGCAGCTAGTGTGAAAGTACCGGGGCACTGAAATACTTCCACCGTCTCATTTTGCTGTCACACTGGAAACAGAGAACCCACTGGGGCGAAGCGAAAAAACGCAAATCAACTCAAACCCCTATAATCTAACAGGGGTTATGTCAAAGCTAGCTATGAAGATTTGGGGTGTTTTTTCCCTTCCTCAAACAGGAACTTTGTGTAAAATTGATCCTCATGCTAAGCTGTTTTGACCTCTTCATAAGCTAGCACCATAAAGTGTGGAGGCTGTTACACTGCCTTATCTTGCTGGGACTGTAAACCTTTGAGCTTTAAATTCCCTCTGTGACCCTAGAAATTCTTCCCTGGGCAAGGCAGACTAAGTCTTTCTTCTTTTTTTTTTTTTTTTTTTTTTTTTAAAGCACACACTGAGGTAACTTATAATTAAACCCAAAATAACCAAAGTGTTTCAGATGGGAAAGTTGTAAACTCATTTCTCTAAGAAATCACACCTGACCACAGCCTGGAAGCTGGCTTGGCCGCGAGGCCGTGCCGTCTGGCCAGGAGCTGGCCCGCTCGCTGCCGGACGCTTCCTGCGGAGAGGTTTTGCTGTGAGAACATTCCTACGGCAGCTGAGGTGCACGGCAGGGCTGGGGGAAGGCTGGCACGGGGCACTTGTGCCAAGCCTGGCCTTCTCTGCCTGCCACCATCTGCGGGCCTGAGGCAATTCAGGGTTTCCACCATCTTCAGCTGGCAAACTGCTTAAGCTTTTTCATGGGAGTTGCAGATGGTAGAGGGAATTCAAGCCTAATGACAACAAGGATCACTTTCCTCAGGTGCCTTTTGCAAACTCCCCCCTCCATGGGCATCCCAAAGCTGCAAAAGCCTGTTCCACAAAATGGCAGTGACAGCTGAGCCCGACTCACTGCAACCCCGTGCAGGGCTCTGGGGGAGGGTGGACGGTGCCAGGGGCTCAGCCAGCACCACGGAGCGATGGGCATGAAAAAGCTGCCGTGGTCCAAAGCCAGCGTAGTAGTTGAAGACTTATCCTGCTTAACTGTTATTCTCCGACACTCGCCAAGACTGGAGCAGCAAGCTAAACACTTCCATGCCACTTCAGAAATTATTATTTTGCTGTGGGTTTTTTTTTTTTAATAGAGCTTTTTGCTCTCTGTTCCCTCCCTCCTCTCCTCCCAACAGAAGCTGGACACTTGACATCTTTTTACAAGGGTAAAATCTCAACAGCTTCAAGGGCCACGGCCCCTGATGGGAGAATGCGTCACTGGCAGAGCAGGACATGAAGGGGACGGTGGGCAAGGTACCGTGTCCTTCTGGTGCAGAGCGGGGAGGTGAGAAGCACCCTGCAGCTCATGAAACACCAACTGCAGCGCGAGGTGGAGGGCCTCAAAAAGGGCCCTGAGGAACCTTGCTCCCATAACATGAAAAATGCAATGTATTCTAGAGATGGCTTTGGCACATGGCTGCATTCCCCACACGTAAAGGGAAGGTGTTCACTGAAGGCATCACATCAGGCAGGAGGAACAAAATCCCTGCCTTTGCCTCCCTCGGCTCCTCACATGGCTCTTGTCTGAATTGAGATACCTGCCCGGCTCAATTACTTTCTGACAGGGCTTGGTCAAGAGGCAAGAGGCCCAGGTTAAAGCCCGTCTGGGTCATGGGCTAGATTTGATCGAGTCTGTAAGTCGGCAGAGCTCTAAACCCGCGACGTTTCTGCAGCTCTGCGAACTTCAGCCAGGGGCTTGTCTCAAAGCTGATCTCAAAGGGTTGTTCCACAGCAGGGAAGATGTTGGTCTCTTGATGAGTTTCTCCACCACAATGGAAGGACACATTTTGCCAAGATTTCAGATTTGAATAGTAAAATGAACAGCTTTGTGGCCTGGGTATATCACAGTCACATTACATGGATTGCATGAAGAGCTTTGGAGCTCTGATGAAATTAACTTGGATAATGTCCATCTAAAGGATTTTTATCCATCTTCCCATCTGCCAGCCATAAAGCAAGGCGGCATCCTTGCATGGTGGCTGGCAGGCTGCCCCATCCCAGACTTGGGATCAGCATTCCTCTGGTCTTTGCAGAAAATACAAAAATCAGATTTTTGTCTATGTTTCACAAATTATGTAACAGTCTCCACAGAAAACATTTGGTAGGGGTGAAAAAAATTTTCTTTGTATACTCTCATTACATTGACCTTTTAAAATACCGTTATTTACTGGTGCATTCAGCCACAGCTGTTCAAAAATTAACATTCCCAACTTGTGATACAGAATTGCCCTCATCCAGCATTTCTATTAGCATGATGGGGAACATCACTCCCCAGTAATGGTATTTTGATCACAGTCCTATATAGAGTATACGATCCTACACAGGATATAAGCTGGGTACAAGATGTTAATGCCATTAAAGAAAATAGAAATCCAGACATTGCCAGAACCTCACTGAAAACTTTCTCCCCAGAGCTTGATGTGACTTTGAAAAGGAGACTGAAGTACCACAAGGGCCCTTGCATCCAAATGGGAGAATGGGCTTGCCCAGGAGAAGCAGAAGCAAACCCCCAGCAGCCGCTGCTCCCTTTCACACAGTCCCCATCATCTCTGCTACTCCAGTTCCCAGACCACCGGCTGTCCCTCAGCCGTGTGGCTACCGCTATAGGTATGGAGACCAGTTCCTCCCGGCGGTGGTGTGACACCTGCCACTCTCTCCCAAGAGCATGACAGCCTTTCCATCCTTTACTGCGGGCTCCTGCAGTGTGCTGCTGCCAGTGTGAGGGGTGGCAGCTCCCTGACTTCGCAACACATCACTTGGGTGTCCCCAGCTCGGCAAGGGACAGCGCAAGGAGCATCAGGCAAGACCTTTCCTCTACCTGTTTCATCACAGAATGCTCAGCACCACACCTGGCGCCTACTACAACAGGAAGGCAACACTAAAAAGGCTGCATTAAAAGGAGCTTCATTAAAAGTAAACAGGTAAGTATGGCACAGCAGAGCACAGGGCTTGGGGGAGGGGAAGAGTGGAGCTCTGCTAATTTTCTCATCAGACTCCCTTCTCTATTACTGTCTCCTGGCTCCTGCTCTGAAAGTCAAGTGGAATTGTCAAGAGGAATCACCTGTGAGTTAAAGTGCAGTTTTCCTCCAAGAAGTATGTTAAATTGCCACCTTCCTATTCAGAGCCTCTGGGGACTGGGAATCAGAGCTGCTGAATTGGAGGGGCGGAGGAAGAAAACACTGCTCTTTCCTCCAGTCTCGTCAGCTGAGACAGAGATGGGAATCAGGCTCCTTAGCTCCAGGTAAGGAGACTAGCAATTGCTGCCTGCTTGAGCCCAGGAGAGGGAGGGGAACTTTAAGCAAAGAAGAGGCTGCATGATTATGCCCTTCCTCCTGTCCTGAGGGCAAGGAAATCAGAAGAAGAGGTTGTGTTCTGTCCTGATTTAGGCATCTTTGGAGTTAAAAAGGACTCAGGCAGGATGCTCTCTTGCTGTGAGCCCCACCAGAATTTGGTTAACAAGGAGCTGGAGCATCCGAGACTACTGAAAAGCTTGTGTGTATGTGTGTTTCTGTGCGTGCCTGTCTCTGTAGCTATATAGAGATGTATTTAAAAGAAGGTTAATTGGTCTCCTGGGAACTATAAAGAACTTGTTAGGTTCCTCTGTGTGAGCAGTGACTGTATGAAGCCTAATTACTAAGCCTGAGTTATTCTTTTTTTGGGGGGAAGGAATCTCTAAGGTCCTTATTAAAACCTACAAAAAGTCTAAAGACTGATGGAATTAGAATTGATTTGTCCATGTTGATCACAAACGCAGAGCAAATAAAAACATTGAACTTTCCCCATGAAATACTAATGGGGGTCATATAGGCATGGCTTACACATGACTATTGTGGGGATAAACGGAAACCACTGTGCTGAGTGGCAAGAATAGCAGACTGCAGACTTCCAGGTAAGGTGCACTTTTTATGCCTAGGGCAGGAAAAATACACACTTAGATGTTCTTCTAGGGAACATTTTACAAACCAGCCATCTCAAATGTATTTTCAGGCTGAATAACTTTGTAATATCAGAAATGAAAAAGAAAAGGACTTTTGTATGGGAAAGTGTGCACTGATAGGAAAGAGAAAATACCCATTTGAAAAGAAGGCGGGGGGACGCAGGGGGAAAAGAGGAGCTTTAACATGGCTTTGGTCTGAAATGCCCCAAATAATTTGCTCGGGATTTTTTTGACTGTGCTTTAGACTTTGCTGAAGTGCTGTGTGTGGAGACAAAAACTTTCCCTATATAGAGGAGGCACGGCTGAGGCAGGGGCAGCCCACAGCACTCTGTCTGTGTGTGGCAACTCAGCTTTGGAGGAACTTTCAGGCAATGCCTGTAATTAAAAGAAAATACAATGATGCGATTCCATCCCGTGCATCCCACAATGATCAGCCCTTGCTGATTTGCCCAAGGTCAGACACAGTTTCTGGTGCAATGGAGAAGCCAAGTCAGAACTCTGCGTCCATAACCATAAGACCTTCCTTCTTCTCTTGTCTTATGGGAGATTTAATTCTGAATCAGGAAAAAAAAAATCCTCATAATTGGCACGACCTCTGTGAAAAACAGAACTCTCTTCATTACGAGCCTTGCAGTGGCCAGGGACTATTTGCAATATGCTGAGTGGGGAAATAGCCTCTGTATTTCATAAATATGCCGTGTTAAAAAATAACAAGTCTAAGAAAAGCTAGCTAAAAACCCCTAGCCATCATAGAACAGGGTTACAGTGAGAAGCAGAGAAAGGGCTGAGTAGTGGGAGAGTTTTGCTGGTATAAATGCGTGCACAACTCCACACACAGGTTGATAGACTCAGGGAAGTCACAGCGCTAAAAACTTGGGTCACTGCACTTTCTCATGAGTGTTTTTACTTTCTGCTACCTCTGCTATGCACTGCGAGTTCTGTTTGCTAAGGGCCCTGAGAGTTTTTACTTCCAACATCAGGTCAGCACAACTTGAGGATATCGATATGGAGAATTACACTGTGCTTAAAGAAACAGTACCATTTGGTGGTTTGGTTTGGTTTTGGTTTTAAGACAGGTGTTTTGTTCAACTGGTATCCATTATTCTCAGCAAAATTGTGTAATTCCCCACGTTTATTTTCCTGTGTGTTGGTATTGCTTCTCTTCCAAACACAGACTACAATGCAATGGTCCTTCAAAGCACAACTAATTTAAGGGATAGTTACAAATCAAAAGTAACTACAAATATATTTCTAAACTTTGTGATCAACTCAAATTACCATTACTTTCCAAAAGGTACTGGAAAAGGCTCTGACCTGCTGGAAGCAAGCAGCAAACCTGCCAGCATTACAGATAATGGTTCAGTCTGCCTCTCTGACTTTAGCATCTTTGTTTTAACAAGCTGATGCCACCAGAAAAAATTGACAGGCATTATTCTTGAAGGCCAAAACATGATGTCTGTGCAAAGACAACTCCAATTACTTTGAGTCTGAGCTGCAAAAATAAGATTACTTGATTTGAAGTGAGTGCTTATCTTATGTTCCTTCCTCACTGGCATGCTTGCTACCACACTATCAAATGATGCATTTAGCCAAATCTCTCTGCAGTCACTGACCAGCCTTCTTCACAGAAAATAGGCTGGAGTGGGAACACTGGGAGAGAAAAGTCTGCCTTCAACAACCTCCCCTGCAGCACCAGCAGTCCTGCCAGTAATGTTAGTACATGTGAACTTCCAAGGGAAACCACTCAGTACACGATTGAAAACAACCAGAAAACTGTACTCTTTCCTTGACCGAGCTGAAAGAAATGCAAGTTTGGCATCAGCAGTGATGTATATAAGGCATGGATTATGCCCCTGTAATAAAGAATCTCAGCAGACCAGCTCAGAGAAGAAGGCCAGACAGGGCAGGCAATGAGGTGGTGCTAAGCCAGAAACCTGAACCACAGACTAGCCTGGGGCAAGTTTGGTTTCTTGACTCAGTGAGCTGCAGAATGGTTTGGGTCAGAAGCAACCTTAAAGATCACCTACTTCCAACCCCTCCTGCCATAGTCAGGGACACCCTCCACTAGACCAGGTTGCCCAAAGCCCCATCCAACCTGGCCTTGAACACTGCCAGGGAGGGGGCATCCACAGCTTCTCTGGGCAACCTCTGCCAGTGCCTCACCACCCTCACAGTGAAGAATTTCTTCCTGATATCTAATCTAAATCTACCCTCCTTCAGTTTAAAGCCTTTAACCCTTATCCTACTGCTCCATGCCCTTGTAAACAGTCCCTCTCCAGATTCCTTGTATAGGCCCCTTCAGGTACTGGAAGGCTGCTGTAAGGTCTCCCTGGAGCCTTCCCTTCTCCAGACTGAACAACCCCAGCTCTCTCAGCCTGTCTTCAAAAAAAGAGGTGCTCCCACCCTCTGATCATCTTCGTGGCTCTGTTCTGGACTCACTCCAACAGGTCCATGTGGAAACAAAGGTGGTGTTCTAGGAAGACATATTGAAGCCTCAAAATCGTACTTGGTAGTATTAGGAAAAGGAAACTGATTAGGAGTGCAGACTTCATAATCTCTGAGTTTACTTTTGTTCTTGGGAATTTGTCATGTAGTAATTGGCTTTAAAGAGGGAAAAAAAAAAAAAAAAGAACTCTGAAAGCTAGGAGGACCACAGTGTAATCTGCAGTAGTTGCTACTGAAAACTAGTAGGTCTGTGTCTTTTTTATGTTTGGGGTCTCAGAGCTGAATGGAGTACTCCAGGTGAGGTCTCATTAGAGTGGAGTAGAGGGGCAGAATCACCTCCCTTGACCTGCTGGTCACTCTTCTTTTGATGCAGCCCAGGATACGGTTGGCTTTCTAGGCTGTAAGTGCACATTGCTGGGTCATGTTGAGCTTCTCATCAACCAATACCCCCCAGTCCTCCTTGGGGCTGCTCTCCATCCATTCTCTCCCCAGCCTGTATTTGTGCTTGGGATTACACTGACCCATGTGCAGAACCTTGCACTTGGCCTTGTTGAACTTTATCAGCTTTGCACAGGCCCACCTCTCAAGCCTGTCAAGGTCCCTCTGGATGGCATCCCTTCTCTCCAGTCTGTTGTGTCGTCAGCTTGGTGTCGTCAGCAAACTTGCTGAGGGTGCACTCGATCCCATTGTCCATGTCTCCAACAAAGATGTTAAACAGCACCAAGCCCCTGAGGAACGCCACCTGTCACTAGTCTCTACTTGGACATCGAGNACCTGATCTTCTCCTACAGTGGGCAGTTCTTCATTCTCCTGGTCCCTGCCTTTGCCTTCTGTGACTTGGGTGTGGCTAGAACACTTGCTGGTGAAGACTGAGGCAAAAAAAGTTGTTGAGTACCTCAGTCCTCTCCATAGCCCAGGTAATAAGGTCTCCTGTTCCTTTCTGGAGACAGCCCACATTGTCCTTAGTCTTCCTTCTATTGTAGCTGTATCTATAGAAGCTTTTCTTGTTGCCCTTGACGTCCCTGGCCACACGTAATTCTATCAATCAGGGCTTTAGCTTTCCTAATCTGTTCCCTGGCTGCCCAGACAATTTCTCTGTATTCCTCCCAGGCTACCTGCTTTTGCTTCCACCCTCTGTAGGCTTCATTTTTGTGTTAGAATTTGCCTAGGAGCTCCTTGTTCATCCAGGCAGGACTCCTGGCATTTTTGCCTGACTGCCTCTTTGTTGGGATGCATCACTCCTGAACTTGGAGCAGGTGAACCCTGAATGCAAACCAGCTTTTCTGCTCCACACCACCACCACCACCCCCCCCCGCCGCTTCCCTCCAGGGCTTTGTCCCATGGTACTCTATCAAGTAGGTCCCTGTATAGGCCAAAATCTGCTCTCTTGAAGTCCAGGGTAGTGAGCTTGCTGTGCACCCTCCTCACTGCCTGGAGGATCTTGAACTCCATTTCATGGTCACTACAACCAAGGCTGCGCTTCAGCTTCACATTCCCCACCAGCCCCTCCTTGTTGGTGAGAACAAGGTCCAGCATGGCACCTCTCTTTGTTGGCTCCTCTATCACTTGGAGAAGGACGTTATCATCAACGCATTCCACGAATCTCCTGGGTTGCTTATGCTGTGCTCTGTTTCCTGCCAACAGGTATTGGGGTGGTTGAAATCCTCCATGAGGACCAGGCCTTGTGAATGCGAGGCTGCTCCTATCTGTCTATAGAGGGCCTCATCCACTCAGTCTTCCTGGTCAGGTGACCTGTAGCAGACCCCCACTATAGTGTCCCCTGTCCCTGTCCTCCCTTTAATCCTGACCTATAAGCTCTCAGTTGGCTCCTCATCCATCCCCAGGCAGAGCTCCCTGCTCTCCAGCTGGTCATAGACATAGCAAGTGACACCCCCTCCTCATGTCCCCTGCCTGTGCTTCCTAAAGAGCCTGTGTCCTTCCATTCCAACACTCCAGTCATAGGAGCCATCCCACCACGTCTCCATGATGCCAGTGAGATCACAGCCCTGCAGGCATGCGCACATCTCTAACTCCTCTTGTTTATTCCCTCTGCTATATGCATTTGGACTGAGGAATTTAAGTTGGGCCCCTGATGAAGCTGACTGACTGGCTGGAGGGGCTGGAATGCCTTTGTGCTGCAGTTCAGGTGCTCTCCTGCTGACCTGTGATCTTTCTCCAGGCTCTGGGCAACTATTGCTGGCACTGGCATCAAACCAGTAGCAGTGGGATGGATTGAGGTTCCCCTCCTGCAGCAACTGGTTTAAAGCCTTTAGTTTAGATCAGTTTCCTACAGCCCTACACATGTGGCAGCATACTTCTTGTTGTGACGTTCTGCAGTCAACATAGCACGCTCTTTGTCCAATTCCCAATAGTAATTGAACTGTTTCACTTGTACATTTTCCCTGAGCATCTGCTGTAGACCACTGCTGGAGAGAAAATATGGGTGTAGGTAGATCCTTCAGCCTGATGTAATGTGACCTTTCTCATCTGACACAGGTAACTGACTCTCCCCTAGTGCCCATCCTTCCCTGCTATTGTGCTTGGAGAGACGTGGTGTCCCTGTACCAGAAGCCCCAGAAGACATTGCTGCAGTTCGTACATACAGAGGTGTCTGCGTACATGAGATCTGGCGAACCAAGCCATCTCCCAGTGTAGGCTGCGTAAATTAATGCGCCGTCTTACCTTACATTCCGAAGTCACTTCACTTTGCAAATCTTAGTATTAAATATGTAATCATGAAATAACATAAACAGCATCTTTATGCAAAAGCACATAATTTCTAATATGCATGTGCCCCTTTAAAACCAGAAAATAGCTCCTGAAGACTGGGTACCCCTCACATTTTCTAATTGTCCGTCAGTGATGCCATTACTTTGTCAGGAATCCCAATAAATGCAAAGGTCTGACCTTTTCCCCCAGACAACTTCCTTTTCATAATAGCAAGAAGACCCAACCAAGCAGTGAATTTCTGCGAGGATTATTGCACTTCTTGGGTGGCTGATATGACTTGGCCTCTGGCATCAAGCCATACCACGTACTCCAGAAATGCACCGCATTTCATAGGTTATTGCTTGCATATTACTGCCGGGCAAGTGAACGCTCCATACACTGGAACAAATTCGACCGCCTTGAAAGGAGATATCTTCCTCAGCATTGGCATTCATGTGCTGTGGCTGTAAATTACGCCCAGAGTGTTCATTTTCTTTTTAAATGCGTTCTCATCTCATAATAATTAATGGTGTCAAGTTACTGGTGTGAAAAAAGCCTGACTTTACAACAATGATGGATTAATGAAATAACAGTCATGATTGGAGTAGCAGCAATAAATTGTTAGAGAGGAGTGACACACCTGAACCAATACTTTCAAAGGCCTTAAATTATTTAGGCTTTGATGTTACTCATAAATATTTGGCTTTTGTTAATGTTTGTTTTTGTGTTAAAAACGGAAGTCAGCAGCTCCGGCGAGAACAATTGTCACTGATGAGTGTGGGGAAATTGGACGCACGTGCTTTCTAAGACACGCTTCTCTCCCCCAGGGATGACCTCCTGCTTCAGGAGTCCTCTCTAGGTCTCAGAGCTTCACCGCACAGTCGTGTCCTAGCACACCCGTGTGCTTGATGGGAGGGAAGAGTTGACCGTACCTGACTGCAGCGACCAGGGTCAGCATTTCCCTACTTGGGAAGAAAGTCCTAGCTGGTGCTTAGCTACAGGATCAGGCCACCGTGCCGTCTTCTGCTGCTCCATGCTATGGAGTTTAAATTACTATTTTGGGAAGTGAAATCCAAATCCCACAGGCTCAGAAAGGCCTAAAAACCACACTGCCGAGCTCACAGGTCCAAATCTCTCTCGTTTTAAAACTGGTGCGAAGTGAGAAACTCTTGAAGCAGTCAAAATGGGGAGGAAACAGAGTAAGCAATTTCCACATAGATACACTTTTGATTAAATTTTTTTATTCAATCCATTTTAACATTCAATATTATGACATAGGAAATGCAAGAAGAAGGGTGGAGCCCTGCAGATATATTGGGAGGGAGGAAAAATCTCATTTAGAACATAGGGAAACTTGATGTCAAAGAACACCGGATCAGGCTTTTGGAAACCACACCTAAGGGTAAGGCAAAGGGAAAAAATATACTCTTTCTACTTATAATGTATCTGACATGAGGATAATTGCTGGCATAAACTGGTATAAAAAATTGACAGCTGATATCAATGGAATTATATCACTTTGTAACTGATGAAGACTCTGTAAGCATTTCCCAATACTTACTATCAATTAAATTAGGTGTTGTAAACTGATCACTAGGTATCACCAATTATTGTTTGGTAGGAAAAAAAAAATCCTCTGAAAATTGCAGATACTCCTCCAAACATCAGCTCAATTAAAATCATAGAGCAAAACTTATAAATACTAAACATTTTTGTAAAGCAAGTAATGAAAAGACACCAAAATAATCTTGAAGCTTCCCAATGCGCTAAAAAGCGTTTAATTTCCTTTCTCCTTGAATACTTTGTTTTCCACACTGGAAGATTTCCTCACTGTGTTCGCATGATGGCTTCACACTGCTCCTTTATCTCCATCAAGGCTTGCATCAGGCTGTGATCTGTCCCGTGGGTCACCTTCATAATATGATAGGCCTTGAGGAGAGAAGAGAAAGGGACGGGTTAGTCATTGTGCAGACCACATGAAGGGCTTGGCCCCTGCAGTGGGGCAGGGATATAAGTAATGGTCCTCAAGCGGTTGGCAGCTGGGGACTTGAACGCATGACATAATAGAAATAGGAGTGAAGTATCCCAACGTGTATAATGATTTGTTCCTGACAAAGGAAGATGCACTGCCACATTATTCTTAGGTGTTAAAGTCCACTAATATGTTGCACAGAGGGATGTTTGGGATAGTAGAGGAAGACACTTTTGCAGTGAAGGCCATTTTAGGATTGGTCAAATACAGCACCGAAGGTTTTGATAAATTATTTGAAAGATGACTGTGACATTCATGATGTTAGTAGCCTCAAAGTCCTGTAAATAGAAATGGATTAATGCTTAACCAATAGAATAAAGCACCCTAACTGTATCAGGAGAAACTATCCTAACGTGAAACAAATAAGTACATTAATGCCTCTAAAAAGGCATGCATAGGAATGGCTCTTTGCTGGTTCTCTCAGGGATTATTTTCTCTGTGTGTTGGTCATCTTACATTGCTGGCCAATTTACGCTTGCTGGTATTGCCTGTAGTGCTGCTGATTCCCTGCCACAGATATGGTTGAAATGCTCTTTGCTCAGCTCATGTTTAGATCATCACTTTCCAGATGACATTTCTGCTTCTTCCTTCTATTAAATTCCTCCTGCAAGGAGAGAAGTACCAGATGGAAATGGATTCAGCACTTCTGAAGAAAGAACAAGGGAGCTAGACGTGTACTGGTAGGAGAAAAGACATCGGAGATTTTTCCTCATCCCAAACTGAGGAATTGTCAAAAATTAAATGCAGGCTGTGTTTCAATGCATTCCTGGCCCAGTCAGCTGATAAAATTCAGCTAAATCAGCTTTGGATTGCAGAAAAAGGATCCTTTCGGAAACAAGTGTTGAGGAAGGGGCCTCATTTAAATTGGAAAGATAAAAATAAATATATTCTTTGGTGGAATGAATGAAAGCCTGCTTCCAAATTCTAGAGACTGGCAAGCATATGGAAATTCTAGCGTAGTTTATTTTTGCTTTAAATTAGCTAATTTTTAAAAGAAGAGCGAGGCAGCAAAAGATTGAAAGAACAAGTTGAAACAGCAGTCAAAACAAATCAGAGCGTGCAAGGAGCTCTAAAAAGATTCGAATATGTTCTGAGCTACCACAATGCCCTACTACTAAATGGTAAAATACTCAGTTAAGCAGAACAATAGAAATGCTTTCATCACCATTAGAAATGCCCAAGAAATGTGAAATAAAATCAGAAATCCTCAATTTTTGAATATTTCTATTCTAGCAGAAATACAAAGCTGGTCATGTTTTTGCAAAATGTTTGCAAGTAAGTCATAATTCCATTCTCTGAAAAGACTAACTAACTAAAGTGCTCTTAGCATTCTGCTTTTCCTCATTTAACATATTGGGGAAATGTTGTAAAGAATAGATCACAAAAGTATTTCAACACTTGTCTTGTGTGAGGTATTAAGCTGCACAAGAGGTTTGGTTTGTTTTTTTTTTTTAATAAATAATTGGAAGAGTAGTATAAAAAGCAAGGATAAGAGCCAGTCCTTACCTGGCAGAGGCAGTGGGATGGAGACAGATGCCCACTTGCATGGTATAGGAATCCCGGGATAGTGCAGAGCAGGATAACTGCAGGTGAGATCCCATGCGCGTTGCAGAGCAGCAATACGTAGCTGCGCCCAGGCTAATTAAGCAGGGACGGGATCACCCTAGAGCGAAGTGGCCAGGTGAATTGGCCATGGATCCAGACACACTTAGTGCACAGTGTTTGCATGCCCTAGCCAAGAAAGCTGATGGATTTCCTGTGAATGACCTGTGCTAAGAGCTGGGCATTTGGATACATCTGATTTGCAGTCCCGGGACAGCTGACCTTGATCTTCAGCCCACCTGCATGACAGAGGTCAGGCTGGTAGTGATGGGCTCGGACACCCTGATGCACAGGCAGCAATGTCCATATGGATATGCCTCTCTTAAAAGGCAAAAATCCTTAATAGCCAACCTAATCTTGAGATAATGCTGCCATTGCTGACTTCTCTCTCACCTCCAACATTTCCTTTCCATTTCCTTTCTTTCCGTAGTATGGCAGATAAATGCACCAGTCTTTATCCTTTTGTTTCCTCAGGGAGAAAATAATTCTCATGCAATGTACTGTCTCACACGCTGCAGTACGAGTCAGAACCAGCTGCATCAAAGTTAGAATAGCAATGACTTCTGTAATCCCCAAATTAAACTGGCATTAAGTTATGTAGCTGTTTTTTACAAAGGTCAGTGCAGAACGGAGACAATTTCACCTCCAGAGCAAGGAATTGTTTTACCAGGCAGAAGCAGGAACACGCGGGCTCTCTGAACCCTCCCCTGCTCTCCTAAATCGCACAGCTAACCAGCAGAGTTGAGGCTGAGCAGAGTCTTGTGGTCTGTGTGGTCTCCCTCTCAGCCAAAAGAACAAATCTAATTATGAAAAACTATAGAAATGGCAAGACAGCAACGCAGGCCACAGTGTCATCAACCACACACTGTCTCCCTTAAGAATATAAACCCCATTAGATTGGTGGTACGGCTGCTGCTCCGTGAATGCAAATGAAATGCAGCACAGTCGTTTGTGCCTGATTTGCATGGGGATGGGATGGGATGCCCATCCCCACAGCTGCAGGGAAGTGTGTGCGGAAGCAGGATGGCACCGCTCCGGCACAGGGAAAGCAGAAAGCAAATGGTCAAAATGACGTGAAGTGAAACGACATTTCAGAGGGAATATCTGTGTTTTTCCATCTCTCTTGATTGAAGGGGACACTTGTTAAAGCAGGCATAGGAAAACCAGAAACTATCACAGTTACTATCAACCACAGCTGGTAAACAATTCAGCATTTGAAGCAAACACCTAGAGAAAGGGGATTTCTTCAGTGTCGCTGTGAAACTTGGGAGGGATTTTACCCCAATTCCTGTGCTTTTTTGCCTCCACACCAGGGATTACAGTAAGAAGGGAAGTGATATTTTACCTATTGCAGACCTTGACGAGACAAGACAGCCATGCCCATCACGTCATGGGAGGACAAAGGTGCTCCCACGGCCGTGCCAGGCTCTGCAGGGGAAACTGGCCGGTCAGCGTCACATGCGTGTGCATCCTCCTGCCTGCCGGCTCCTGTCCCCACCAGCCATCGCTCAGCGGCTGGGCACGGCTGCTCTGCTCGGGAAAGTGCGTGGGCATAGGCAGATGCTGCCACCACCCCAGCCCGGAGGACGGAGCAGCAGCCAAGACAACGCGCTGTGGAGCTCAGCAGCTTGCATCAAGGAGATGACGCTCAGAAATGAAGTCATCTCCTTTACTCCAAGTGTTCCCCTCTGCACCCTGCCTGTCCCGCCAAACCAAGTCCAGCTCCACTCAGGTTTTGGGCAACCAAATAGGTGAGCTTACAGTGCTGTGATGGTAATAAATGGCACCTAACAAATACTTACGCTAATGAGTGCACCTCAGGACAAATCTATACACTTGCTAGGGGCTTCCATGAGCTCCAGAGGTGCAGACGCAGCCCAGGCTCCTGCAGGACTGCTGCTTCCCGGTCGAGAAGCGTTTTTCTTCACAAGACAGCTTGTTGCAACTTTTGTTATTGCCACTTTTTACAGCCATTCCAGGCTCTTTAAATGAGGTTGCCAGACTGGGCTTCAGCTCCGGTCTTTTGCTGACAAATGCCTTTCTGATCTAGTATTCTATTTGCCCACCCACCATTGCATCTTTCATATATATATGTATATAAATTTTAAAATAATATGTTGGTTGCACAATAAACCAAAGGCTGCCTTCAGGTTTCATTCCAGAAGAGGAGTATTGCCTCTCTGTAACACTTCTATTTCCAAAACCGGGCAAATTAGATTCTGCAGGGCCTAATATACTTTTAGAGGGTGGTTTCATTTTACTGGGTAACATAAAGCCCTCCACATTATTTAAGCCTTCTTTGGGAGTGCAGGGCAGAGAGCTAGACCCAAAAGGCGCTAAGAGTAAGGTGGCTACGACAGTGATTCATTTTCGGGCGGCACAGAGAGCAGCGGCAAGGGCTGGGCTGCAGAGCTATGTGTGAAGAGCTACTGGTCTGAACAGGCTGCGCATCTGACGCAGAGAGGCTGTCGATCCCCAGCAGCTCTGAGGCTGTGCCTGATTAAGCAGGATTTATATGAGCAAGGTGAATTTCACTCCCATCTCGATTCCTCTGCACCTTCCACATCCTTCTCCTTAATGCCGTGCTGAAATTGGTCTGACGAGGGCTCCGACAGGGTGCTATTCAGTGTCAGAGTGTATTAAGAAGAGTAATGAAGCAGAGAAGGCAATCGAGTTTCTGCTCTGAGCATGTGGCATGCTCTGTTGACACATCTAATCACAAAGGGCCAAACTGTGTTCTCATATAACTCTAGGACATTATCCGAGTTACATTAGGAATCACATCCTTTACTTGCAACAAACTGGGAATTATATCTTGCTCTAATTTGTGCCAGTGTAGACAGCAATGAAGGGAATCAGCTTCAGATCTCATCCAAAGCAGCGTTGTGCCCAATGCTTACAAGTTGCATGGAGAAACAGGATGACAAGAAGCTTTTCCCCCTCTCAGCTGTGCTCCCAGAGAGTGGGACCTCAGTCTGTCTCATGTGTGCGTGAAAAGGGGGAAGCTGAACAGGGAATAGGCAAAGCCACAACAGGATTAGTCTGTAAATGGTTCTACATCCCTGCTGTAAAGCACTTACTGTGTCCTTGCGGACCACTAATGGTTTGGAGACCACAGTTAGAGATGCACTGAGGCATGGCACAGAATGGTAAGCAGCACGTTATTCTCCCTGTTCAGGGAAATAACTTGAAAAAAATGTTTCCATGTTAGTCATTGCTCTGCATTCAAAGGATAATACAGTGGCAGTCTGGTTTGCAACAGGCAACTTCACTAAAACCATACAAAAACTCATCACAGCTTCCACCTTCGCTGATGAGCAGCATTCAGGTGGCTCTAGGGGAATTCACTCCAGTTTCATTTAATGCAGTATCATATTAGAAACACAATTAGAAGTACGCCTTCTCAATATATTGCGGCAATATCAGTGAAAATAGAAGCTTCTCTGACAGGTCTCACTCCACCTGCTAGAAAGGAAAGTCTGAATGTTTGGAAATTATGAATACCATGAGGGAAATAGCAGAGCAGATTACTGGCACATGACAGATATATGACTTACTTCTGAATAATGCATGGAAAATAGAATTGACTACTCTTACATCTGCTTTTTAATGATCAGAATTGGCCATAATTTAAGTTAAATATATCAAGTTAAGATTTAAGTTACCAAGACTTAGTAAGACTGGCATCGTATTAAATGCTAATTTATTATTTTAACATGTGGAACTTATCAGTTATTCAGCTTGCAAAATTAATCAGATGTTAAAACCAAATAGATAAGGGGGTTGAAAAAAGTAAGTACAAAATACTAAGTTATCTAGAGAGTCATGACTGATATTAACTTTATAGGGGATTGAGGCAGGAGTAAAGACCACTTGTCCCTGCACCCCGGTGCAGACACCCATCCCCTTCTATCCCAAGCAGCTGCCCTAACTCTTTGCCACCAGACCAGCTCTTCATACAGTATGGATGTTAAACAACGGGGACGTACAGCCAACTTCTGCGCTTCTTTCCAACACTGGTGCCACCACTGGGGCCCACTCCTGCCCAGCGGCAACAGGCAGGTAGCGAGATGGCTTTCTGCAGCACCCGCAGAGGCGATGAGGAGGCTGTGTCAGGCACTGCAGGTGGACTGAGCGACAAGGTGGGGAACCACACGGATCATGTACTGTCTTCAGGCCAAGTTGATGCCAGGACAATCAATAGTACAAGGCAACAAGCGTAAGACCTCTTTGAGGGGAACTGGAGACAGCACATCTTCCAGGGGGGAGAAAAACACCCTAGCAGTGATTGAGGGCTTGAGGCGGGAAGCGAGTGAGAGCCTACATCCTGAGGACATGCTGCTCATGGAAGGGGATTCTTCAATATATTTAAGATGATACTAACAGCAATATAATGGCAGGACAAGTAAGAGCCCAGGGTAGGAGGAAATTAATATAAAATTCAGCTCAGGTACACCAGAGATGGCTTAAAGCTGAAATGTAACTAGCAAAGCACCAGCTGCAAAACCAGATCAAAGAAGAGAAAGATGATGAATGATATAGAAATAGGAGGGATCAAGAAGATGCTTGTTAATCTGAGTGTGGCTCACAGTAAAATACAAGCATTAAAAGCAAAGTTCTCCAATCCAAACTTGCAGATCCCTGTCAGGGAATAAGGAGGGTAGAAATTGCAGGTCTGGTCCTGTTCTTGTACTTTCAGTGCTCCCAGATCCACATTGCTACGGTAAGGAGGAGAGTAGAAGGCACTGAGATATTTTTATCTCTTCAGATCTAATAGTAATTTTTCATCCAGGCACCTCTAGCTGTTGAACTGCAATTATCAGTGACTGATACCGGAGGAAGTCAGTGCCTGAAACCCTGAGCCACAGTGACCCATCACCACACTCAGCTGCAGCCTGGGGAATCACCACTGATGGAAAAAGCAGTGAGGAATATCCAAAGGCACGCGGTACAGGCAGAGCAGAAGGTGGGGACACATGGAAGGTTTGGGGGAAGAGAGGGAGGGGGACAGAGAAGAAACAGTCCACAATACTGACCTGTTTCAAGGTCTCCAGGGCTTGGGGAAACATGTCTTGACTGTACTGCAGTTTGCCCACTCGCATCAGCTGGACAGCCTTCAGCGGATGGAAACCAGGATAATGCAGTCTGCAGAGAAAAAGGAGGAAAATGTGTCACTGTCAGCTCTCACCTTCACAGTCACTGCCTCTGCGGAGAGCTATTAGGGTGGGACTGCAAAGTCACTGTGAATGTTAATAAGGTACTCAGAGAAAATTAGCTGCACTACTGAGAAGCATGAAATACTGAGGGGAATTAGCAAATTATTACTCTCCATCTCAGAGGAATGCCTTTAACATTATCCTGTTAGAAAGTGACGGGAGCGGGATTATTTAATTTGCTACTGTTGGATAATACAATAGCATTTACTGTACTTAGTGTTGCAAACAGCGGTCGTTCACAATTCCACATCTCTGGAGAGGTATAGTTTTAAGAGGAAGTTTCAGCAGGGAACCCAGTTCTGGATCCTCCAGGATGAAGGAGAGGGACTGCAGGGAAAGCAGGTATGTAACACTGAGGCCACCATTTCTGAGCGTTTGCTTGCTGCTCCGTGTTGCAGAAAGAACTAGTGCTGCATATTCAAACATCTCAGACTTGGCTTGTGCATCTAGGCAAGGTATCTGCTAGTGTGAGGATACACTCCTGTCCTTAATTTCACAGAAGCAGAGGTTTTCCATGAATCTCCATGGCGTTAATGCAAACAGAACTATGCTCTCTTTTTTTCTAGGCAGTAGACGGAGAGCAATGTCATCATTAATTCCTCTCAAGATGCTCTTAAAATGTCCATGCTTTCATGGTGAACACATTTCCAAAGCCCGCTGCCCCTTGGCTCACAACAGCTGGATCCCACCCCAGCCCTGTATCTGGATGGGGAGACCACAGCATCTCGGAAGAGCAACCTGGGGGCTGCAGAAAGCCGTGGACGTGACTTGTCCGGAACTGGCCAGCAGGAAACATGAGGTGAAGGGACACACCTGGAATTTAAGTCACCTGCAAAAGATCTTAGATCTTTTTTGACTAACTACACAAACGAAAGAATAAAAGCACGAGTCACTGAGGACAAACATCCTATTTGATCAAACAGCATTTTAATTCCTTAAGTACACTAGCAGTGTGCTTGAGGAGTGTCTAAGAAAATATAAAACTTGTCACAACTGCAGGAAGAAGAACTGATAAGCTTCCCAAAATCTACTCTTTGAAGAATTTTCTTGTGTTTATGCCAAACCTATGATCATTGGACTTCACAGGAATTACTAATGAATGATACCACTGCCGTCAGAAAGATACTTAAATCTGCATGGGTATGATTAAATGCATGCTAAGACATTAAATGATGTAAATTTGTAGAATGTATAGGAATCTTCTGATAAGTCTGCATGCAAATGAATGAGTTATCTTTCTCCATTATTCTTCACTAATGAAAATGCAAACGTGATTAAATACAAGTAATTGTCTAAATGGCTGTGAATCTGGCTGTCCTTACAAATCTCAAACGAAGATGTGTAAACATCGTGGAAAATGTTTTTGCACCCAAAACCTTCTTTTCTGCCGATCCCACGCAGTTTCAGTGAAGACATACAGAAACACATGGGCAGCATGCCTGGCAGGATCTCAAGCGCAACAGCTCTTGATCTGCCAAAGCCTCTCATGAAGCAGCAGAAATCAGCTCCTCAATGAGAATAATCCATCCTGAATTGCCACAAGCACCACCTGTTCCGACCCCTTTGTGGGCTGCAGTTCAAAAAGGCTGAAGAGACAAGGGAGAAGAAAACTGATAGCACTCAGTCCAAACTGACCAGTCAGGAACTGCAAGGATCTGGTTAAATGAACGCTGTTATCAGTAGGTTTATTTTTGGATTTTGTTTCTGGTTATTATGTCAGTTAACATGGTACTAGCTGTTACTAGTTAAATAGGGAGAAAATGCAACTAAGTCAGAGATTTTGGTGTGAATTAGTGAAGAGTAATAGAAATTGCAGTGCTAACAGGGCACAAATGGGAGTAGTGAGCACATGCACAACTTTTTAAAAATTGCAAAAAAATAATGCTTATATGATTGCACACTTCTGCTCTCACCTGTGACTGCTGCAAAGGAAGGATTAGAAAGGTCATTCCCTCTCCTTTGGGCCACCGAAATGCCAGGATGTCTGGGGCAAGGATCACAGCCACAGGAGAAGGAGCCAGGGAGGCAAAGACTTTTCCAAGGAATGGTAACTCATCTTCACGGTCCCCACTAGACTGTCTCTGCTGTATCCTGCTAGCTCTGATTCTTTTCCCACTGCTTCTTCACAGTTTCTTCACATCTCCTTCTTTCAACACCTTTACTTTTCATCCTTTCAACCATCTTTTTAATGCTTCTACTTTTCCTCTCCCTCCTGAATAACCAGCCCCATCCAAAATACCGACACAAACAGGGGATCTGGGTCCTACTTCGCCTGCAGCCACCACAGGGATGGCAGCTCACGTGGACAAATCCAGGCTATGCTTTAGCTCAGCAACGCGGTGCCCGCTAAACTTCACACGGGGCCATCAGAATTCCAAATCTGCCCCTCCATGCAAACAATTTTCTGTCTATAGATCATACATTCACCTGAAGTCAATAAAGATTTAGGATTGTGGTGTACAGAATACCAGAAAAAACAAGTGGCAATTAAGCAATGTCAGGCACTCGACCCAGACTACCAGCCATAAACTAAAGCAAGTGAAAATTTAAGATGAGGACGCAGAAGGAGTAAGTTTGAAACGAAGAGACCCGTGCTCATAAATATTTACAAAGCTGTTTTACTGAGTAGATTTATGCTCTGATCTTATGCACGTACATAGTTACATTTTGCAAGCCTTAAAATTGACATTTGAAACAACCTTTTATTATCATACTCTGGAATAAATGTATTAAACTATTGGAACACCTTTTGTGGAAGCACATCCATTGAGTGAGTTTACTAGAGAAATCCAGACAGCCTGCCGCTCTTCTGGGAGATGTGTAAGTGGGAAAAATGCTGCTGGCTTCTTCCAGGCATCCCTAGAATTCAGTATTATGAAAAATTGGCATGGCAGAAAGAACTAAGAAGCAGTGTCAGGTACTTGTGAGCCAATTTATTATCCCCACACATTGCTCTGTACAAAACAAAGTGGATACATTGAAGAATAAGGAAGACATTTACCAGCCAAAGAACTGATACCTAAAGACTGTCAACAAGAGACTAAGACAACTATAGAGAAATACATGCTGTAAAACACGTTACAGCTTGGGAAGAGTAGGATTTCAATCTGAAAAGGATTTTATGAGATTTACCAAGGCCTGAGGGATAGGAAGGGGAACAGTAACATACTGAAAGCTGAAATAAAGATAGTTCTGTGGAGTGATGTTTCCTGGCCCTTGGCACTGGTCAATGCCCAGTAGTCCACTTGCAAAGAGAGATTAAACAGAATACAACAACTAATAAGTAAAGCTGCACTGTAAATAAAAGAACTGGAGAAGGCTGAGAAAGATCTGTCCATTTTGTATCACATCCTCTGCTTATACAAGACAGCACAGCTTTGTTATCATCTATGACCAGCAGCATCTGTGCTGGCCTGTCCCTCCAGCCTGTCCTCCTGCCTACTGCCTGGTCCCACCAGTTTGGGGTCATCTGCAAACCTCATAGAAGTGCCTTCTGTTGCGTTCTCCAGGTCGTTGATAAAGATATTAAGCAGGACGAGTCCCAGGACAGACCCCTGCGGTACCCTACTCTTTCTGTTATCCAAACAGAGCATGACCCAATTGCCATGACCCATCCTCTGTAAAGCAATAGCTGCTTCTAGTACACCATGAGATCGATAGCTCCTGTTTGTAATTCAGCCACAAGGTTTGCCTTGATTAACCCCCAGAGCAGTCACCAATCATATACTTTATACAGAAAAAAATAATTTTCTTTGTTCTATATATCAGCTCTGAAGCTCTTCAAGCAATCCCTTGTGTTCTCATGTAAAGGACAATGTAAAAAAGACAATCCTTGACAAATTTTAGCCAGTTCCTTCTATTTCTTAATACTGTAGTCCCACTAATTCCACTCAATTTATCCCCTCTTACAGGATAAATAATCAGAGCTTTTGTGTTCTCTCATGAATTAAAGCCTAGTATTAAAAAAAAAAGAGACTATGCAATATCACTGCTTTTTCTGATGCCTCATATTTTAAAACAAATAGACGCCTACCATTCCCTGTAAATCAGTCTGTGGGGTTAACATTTACACATTACACTTCAGCCTGATGTAATTAGAAGCAGGCAGGATTTATAAAATCTGAAATAAGGGTTTAAAATGGAAATGCTACAAGGCTCTTTAATATAGTGACATGTAAAAAGTGATGCTATGCATAACTGTAAATTGGTTTGCAGTACCTTTCAGTGCAAGTAAATATGACAGCATAAAAGACATAAAGCGGTTTTAGGATCTGCAGCAATAGAGAAGGAATTAAGAAGAGACTCCTGGGGATCAGGAAAGGCGATGAGCAGAATACAAAGGGGACAGCATCAGCCTCCTGGCAGAAACATACTTGCTACAGCTGGTGGAAATGTTCACCACAAATATAGCACCCAATAAGTGCAACCTTCTTTTCTTTCTCTGATTTCTCCTTGATTTCTGAACTGCTCAGTATTTGAGTACATTCATTAAAGCTGTTCACTGAACTGCAGCCTAGGAATTATTTTTATGTTGTCCAGTTATTTGTTTTTTCATTACTCAGTAATGTAAAACTGGTCATCTAATTCTCAGGATATTATTTCCACTCCTTGGCTGGGATGATCAATGAGTTCTTAATATGGGAATTATGAAAAACATTTTTAGGAAAAAAAATGAAGACAAAATTATTATTTGTGCTAAAAAGTGCAAAACATTTGGTATCTATCAACATTTCCAGGAGGAACCAGTACTTTTAGGAATAGTCAAAGAAATCATATGCCTCAGGAGCATCAGACAGGTAAACTAACTGTGTTCATTTAGGAGCTCACGGATCTTAACGTCAAAAGAACTGTGCTGCAACTGTTCCGTCTGTACACAGAATTTCATCTAACAATTCCTGCTCCAAAACCAGCAATTTGAAGCTGAAATAGTGCTTAGCAATGTTCTATTTATAGAAAATAATCTTAAGTAGCTTTATACATAATTTGCTCAATATTAGTATTTTTTAATAAGCATGAGGCCTATGCAAGATTTTTGCCTGGAATGGAACAAGGTCACAGAGTTATTTTTGGAGGAAGTGGGAATGTGTTATCGATACTAAATGACTCTGTTTTGCATGTTAAATATTAGAAGTCTACTTGGAACTGTCTAATTTCTAAGGGTAATATATCTATATTAACCTGTGTATAATAATTAGGGTTCCCTGTGAAAACCTTCCAAAAGAATACTGCCCTGGCTTTCACGTTAATAATGTGTTTTTTCTCAGAATAATAATGGTGTTAACCTGTTATTCTTTCTGGCCTCTCTCTCTTTTTCTCCCCCCTCTCTTTTTTTCTCTTAACAACTCTTTATTTATCATGGATGACCAGGTAAGTCTAAATCAGTTCAGTACCTTACAACTACCCTTATACTTCCTGCAGCAGCCATGTCATTTTTGGAGTAGCAGACTAAATCCTTTATGTGTGGCAGACCTGATATACTCCAGCTGCCCTGAAATGTTTATTGTCCATTTTATCTCCCCATCACAGTGTCTCACTGAGAAGATCAAAGCATCAGTGAACAGTTTAATGCTGGCGTCACCCTCCTCTATTTCTTCCCAGATCTGACCTCTCTCACTTGGATTTTGGGATCAGCTCCTCAGCACTAGCAAGGAGGTTTTCCTGGAGGTAATTGCTAATGCACATCCCTAACGCATTACAAAAAAGCTTTGCCAGTGATGAATAGACATTGTTATTAGTGGAAGCTTTATGCTAGAAAATCTCTTAGAAGCTAAATCAGGAAAAAGTTACTTTCTTTCACTGTTACCTCTGAGAAACTTACTCTTCTGTTTTAACCAAATAACAGCAGAAAGTTGGCACCATCTTCTGAGCCACCTGGGATCCAATATCTGTAGAGATGTGTAGACCTAACACCTCTATTCAGAGTTCACTTGGAAGTCTCCATACTCTTATAATATATCCTGGTTGTACATTTTTTGCAGTCTAATCTACATGTGCTCTCTAGCTGTATTATTGCTGTATTGGCAACATTCTCAGTATCCTCAATACTGCAATTTTCAACAATGACCACAGCTCATGTATGAGTCTCATCATACTAAGCACTAAAAAGCACGGTATGACAGCCTTTGTTTCACACAGATAAGAAATGAAGGCCCAGGCAAATGAAGTGGTTTCTCCAATGTTACAGGAGAAAATCTCTGGAAAAGCCAAGAGTGGAACCTAGATCTTATTGTGACTTTAGGATGTTAGCTATCCATCTCAGAAATCATTTCTCTCTGGCTGCTGATCATTCTGCCATATTCCTTATGGTGATAATTTATGTCATATTAAAATACATATTGTTCCAGATGTTGGCTCTGCCAAGATTTGAATGATAATTTTAAGAAAATGTCAAAGTGGTATAAACTGCAATTCTCATCTTGGCTCTCGATCTAACTCATCCATTTAAAATGCTGACACTGTTTGAACTACCCAAATGTTCTATCTTCTTCTGGTGTTAAGAGATATTAAGGAAAGAAAGAGTGCTTACTCTGGAATGGAAGTAGGATAAGATTTTACATAGATTATCCCTGTGTCCTGGCTGATCTTCGAAAAGTCTTGTAACTCTTGTTTTTTATGTCATGAGTTCAGCATCTTTAAAGCTAAAGATGGTACGATGGACTGTTGCTGCAGATAGGAACATAACCAGAAGAGTGAGAGATTAAGGTGAACAGTTTAGTTGAAAGGATTTCTAAAAGGATTTTAAAAGTCTAATATAGACTACTTTGGGAAAATGCCAGAAAACAAGAAGTGTAGGAAAGACAGCAAAGGAAGAATTGGAAAGGTACTTAAAGAGAACATGCACAGGAAGTGAAGTAAAATATGGAAGGAAAATGTACAGTAGAGACACTGTAATTTGTGACAAAGACCTTGGTGTCACATTCTCCTCCAGCAGTGAATCTATGACTAGCTGTTGCTG
>VXBL01003762.1:442089-497468 GCA_013400195.1 Aramus guarauna | reverse complement strand
TTTTTTTTTTTTTTAATTGGAGACATGAAACCTTTTGACAAGTATTCAATTACTTGGAGCCACACTAAATTATGAAATAAAGGAAAATCTACTGGAATAATTTTCCTTGTAATTCCTGAAGAAAAGCCATAGATACTTCAGGTAAGGGATTTTGCACTGAAAGCAGTACAGAATTCAAGCTTTGCATTCTACTGGACTTTCTCCTATCAGATCCTATCTGATCTATTAATGATACCAGATTTGAAAAAAAATTTCTTTTTCAATTTCATTTCTGGGCTTTTTTCTCTGTATCTCCTTATGTTTCCTCTAGTGCCAATTTGCCAAAATATCACCATTGACTGATTTAAATCCCTCTTAGGAAATTATATATTCTGAAGTGCATGACGAAAGCAGAATTTGAACCTTTTCCCACCCTAGGAAACCTCTAGTCCCCCCTGCCATTGGATTTTTGGGGGAAACATTGTATATTGTCCATCTATCTTTCAGCCTGTGCTTTGAGGTCATTTCATGTCTCTGTACTGTACATTGCACTGCACCTTCCAAGCAGCTGAGCACTAATTCCATCTCTATTCAGGAAACCATTTAAAGTAAGTGCTTACGTATCTGCTTAGTTGACTTTTGTGGGCCTTATGCATGTCTAAATCCTTTCCAGAGCTACCTACAACTGGTTCTAAATAGTTAACAAATAATTAGTTCTGCTACTCTACTTGAACGTGACTTTAGAAAACTCTTACATGAGAGTAAGATTTCCCTCAACAGTATATTCATGCTGTCAGCTCACAGGCATCTAACTTCAGACGCCTGGATGGGAAGCTTAATCTTCTCAGGTTCCCAATATATGCAGTGCAGAGCCAAGGGCTCCTTCAGAAGGAAGTTCAGAATACCTAACTCAATCTGCTGAATATTCCCCAGCATCAATAATTCAAGATCACCTTATGAGCTCAGTTTTCTGTCATGTTGACTCAGACTCCTAACTGTGGGGCAATTTGTACCACACTTTGATTCTCCAAATTGAAATGGGGCTACAGAATGATTGATTTTGCTTGTAATTTACTAATCTTTGACACGTATGGGAAACTTCAGGACAGTGCATTTCTATAGGAACAACACACTTCCAAAAAGAGAAGCCATCTAACTGCAAACCTCCTCCTATAAGTATGTTGGATATGCAACTTCATCAATGATCACATTTAATAAATGCTGTAGCAGTAAGTGTCTATAGACTAAAAGAACAATTCTCAAAGGGCCACAGTTTCTAATTTCTTTGGAAAACAGACACAATCTACACCATGAAAAATTTAATTGCACTTTAATTACCAGTCAGCTGAATAGCATGAGATATGTATGCCTTCATTTTTTAATAGCTTCTGCCACTTCCAACAAATTGTGGAAAGAAATAATGGATGCCTCGAGTATACTTTCTGTCTGCATCTACCCAAATTAAAAAAAAAAAAAAAAAAAGAAGTAAAAAACTCCAAATGAAAATTCAAATTCTTCTGGATCAGTCATAATCCAGGAGGAACACTAACAATAATGAATATGGATACACAAGCACAGCTGCAGTGTTCACATCAGTGGCAAGGTAATGCAAAAATTTGCCCCTTTGGTTGAGTTCTGCTACATTAAGCTGATAAAAAGCTCTTGGCTAGCTGATTCAAGGTTGCTTCTTTGTTTTATAAAGTCAGAGCTTTAGCATTTGAAAAATATTTTGTATATTGCCATATTTACCACATTTCCTTCTACAGAGCTGTTGCAATCATTCCGGAATAGCAGCAAATATCGCATCCTTAGAGAAACCCATATGAATAGAAACATACCAGCATTTTGAAGGATTTTATTAAATGGGTGTATAGCCAATGAAATATGTTAGGCTGGATACAGCGCAGTCTAGCCTGGCTTTTATATCACACCCCACATACAGTGGCATCTGAACAGCGCACAAAATGACAATATGATGACAAAGTCTCTGAAGTGCTTAAATCTTCTCATAACTGAAAACAAACTTACATTAAAAAAGGGTTTCTGCTTAGAGTTACAGGGAAACAGGCAAACAAGCATGCCTTCATTTTGGCCTCAATGTCTTTTGTTTGTGCTGACCTCAAGGACAGGAGAGCTCCCTAAGTATAAAAGTATGGCTGAATTATTTAATTCAATACATACTATTGCATTCAATACATACCATTGAGGAATTAGCAAGAATAGGAAGAGTGTTATAGGGAGAAAGTATTTGTCTATCCATGCC
The DNA here is from genome assembly GCA_013400195.1 of Aramus guarauna. Taxonomy (NCBI): domain Eukaryota; kingdom Metazoa; phylum Chordata; class Aves; order Gruiformes; family Aramidae; genus Aramus; species Aramus guarauna. The sequence continues at coordinate 495,226 of VXBL01003762.1, read as the reverse complement.
CATAGAAAGAGGATGGAAGGAAAATGTATGTGTGAAGCTTTGTGTTCCTTACTACAATAGATTTGTTTGACCACAGGACGCATGCATTAGCTACAAATGAACATTAGTAACAAATGTGAGTAACCCTCTGGGGATGAGGAAATTCTATCTTTGGTAAATCCATATCAGGCACAGTAAAGTGGACTGTTGGAAAAAAAATTATACTTATTACTACCACCACCACCATGCCCATTACTATTATTACCATTATTACCATTACTATTACTAGTACGTTTTCTAATTTTTAAGGGAGGAATTAAATAGTGAAATAGTCACACAGTGCCTGATACGAATTATTTGGAGAACCAGTGCTGCTCACTGTGATAAATCCTCACTGCTGCTTTGCTGAAAAGATACAGCACACAAGAAAACATTTGGCCTCTAAAGATACAGGACTGTCAAAAGTGAAATATCAAAATGCTCCCACTTTGTTATCACATCATGAATCAATATCATACTGAAAGTGTAAATGAGGCAGAACCAGGTATTTTCATTAGCAAATTACAGAGGAGAGTAAAGATCTTGAAAGGGACACTGTATTTTCTCCATATTCCTTATGCCCTATTATCCTATGTAGTATTTTAAATATCCTGTTGTGATAAAGAGTAACCAGGGAAAAAAGCACATGCTTAACTATGGATAAAGCACCTATTCAAACAGAGTTATCCAACTTGATAATTCAGTAGGTAAGGAACATTCACTGGAAGCAAGTAATTTTGAGAGGAATCTTGCATGTTTATATATGTTTAAAGTCTTCAAGTTTCTCCTGCAATTATCATCATGAAGACAGAGTACAAAATAAAAGCAATCTGCTATGATACTTTTTTTTCCTGACAGGTGTGAAATGTAGGTTTCTTAATATCAGAATATTATTTTTTAAAATAAGAACCTGGAAAGCCTTGAAGTTTCAGTGGCATTTTAAAGTCTGACTAGAGGTTACAGGGAGGTTAATATTAGTCATCGCTTTCTTACTGTTGTGCTCCTTTATTCCCACAGGTTTTCCATAAACAGCATGAATTTGCATAGGGAATACAGCATTGAAGGAAGAGATTAGAGCACGGATAGCTCAAGAACTGTTATGTGAAAAGGCAGAAGCATTAGCTGGTGTAGCACAAGTGTTTCTGAGAGGATTTGCATTGGAGAATAATATTCTTCCTGAGTGCTTGCTCTATTTCCCTGTCCAGGATGACTAATCACAAAAGCACTGGTATTAAATCAGTTAGCAGAGCTGAAACCCAGCGAAATGTGTCAGAAGTAGATGAATTTAACCTTGCAGTATTCAAGGAATGGAAACTATACCCTGGGGCACATTAGAGAAGTACATGGATAGTAATTATCTAAAAGGAGATAACCAACGTGGATTTAGAAAGGCAAGAGCCTCCCTAACTAATCTACTTGACCTTTATCATGAGGCTAAAGACAAGGCTGATAATGGGCTCGGCAAGAAAAAGACGGTGTTTATATTTTCAGGAGGTCATGTGGGCATACACAACAAATAGATGAAAGGGAGGAAAAGAAAATAGCTTTATAGAAAACTCTGAAAACTCATAAGAAAGCATGTACTGCAAGGGAACGCATTTAACCCTCCATCGTCCACTGAAGCACACGCACACACAATTTCTGCGACCCAACAGTAACACTGTGGGAGCATTTATTGCATCGGCCACATGGTAAGTTTGCACAGTAATGCAAATGGTAACCAGGGGGTGCAGTTCCATGGGAGTCAAGGGTCCATTTAAATATAAGTAAAGGGGAAAATTATATATAATATACAGGGATCTCAGTATAGATCAAAATTTGACTTTACAGACTAAACAGCTTTAGTACATGAAAACCCTTTCTACACTCAGCTTTTCTTTTTTCATTTCTGTTATTTTTTCTTTCTCTCAAGACACCAGATGAACCTGGGGAAGGCAATGGTGGAGAAAGGTAGCAAAAGGTAAAGCTATTCTCAAAAAAAATCTCTTTCTTGAAACTGCTCTTCTAGCTTATGACAGTCTGCAGATACTTTGGGTGGGGAATGTTTAGTCCACGGTGAAGGTCTTCCTTCTGACAACCACATCCAAAGCCCACAGAAATTAATGAGGTTTGGATAATGTCCCTGCAGTTTCACTTCCTTCTAACCAGGTGCTCATCTCTCCATTTGGAATGGAGCAGCCAAGCTCTAATGACCTGATTATTTTCCTCATTCCTGCACTGCCTCAGCAGGGCACGTGGCTCCCCTTGCTCTTCACAGAAGATGGAAAAAGATCCTCTGCTACTTTGGTTGGAAAAATGACAGTTTATGAAAGGAGGACTTTGTGTGACAGGAACAACCCCTTCCTTGGAGAAGAGAGATGTCAAGTTATAGGGTTTTCGTCCTTTTTCCACAGGAGCTACTGGAAGGACGACTGGTTTTCTGTCTCCTGTAGTAAAAGGAGAGGCCACCAGTGATGATATACATTTGTGCTCTCAAGTTGCTGAGGTAACAGGGGATAAAGGAGAAGAAATTACAGAAGTACACACACACTCACACCTCCCAGTTCATTCTTCGCCAAGGAATGGAGAGAGGAGTCAAAGAAATGAAGATAAACAGGTTGGAGTCAAAGAAGCATTAAGAAATATACGAAGAAATTTGGTAGAGGAAGGAACCTGATCCACAACACTTTCCTGATGTTAGCTACTAAGTCAAAGAGAAAAAGACCAACCTGAACTGAGGGATCCTCCAAGATCCATACTGCCTCTAACACCAAAAGTTGGCAGAACTTTAAACCTCAGAAAGAAAATACATCATGCTCCTTCCTGGAACATTTTCTACATCCCCCTGCCTTCTTTACTGAGCAGATAGAGGCCAGCATCAACTTTCCTCCACAGGATCATGAATACCCTTGCACATTGCCAGTTTCCTCTCAGGCAGATAGGCTAACAAAACAGGCCCGAGTCAGCAATCTTGCAAGGTAGTAGGTGCAACCGGTGAATCAACACAATCCTTTTAAGTTTAATACCAGGTTTTGCAGCCTCGAGAAGAGGCTCATTTACTGCCCTGACCTCATCCACAAGTTAACTAAGGAATTTCGAACAGCTGGAGTTTGGCTTCCATCACTGTTGCTAGTGGTACCGCTGGATCCAGCACAAACACATCACATCACTATCTTCTTGTCTTTGTCTCAGAATGAATTGCTTAGGTGGAGTGGCTTAGGTAGCTCAGGGAAGTCAGGAATCACTCAGAAAGTGTGAAGTACCAGGGCTGGGAACACAGAAGAGAGTTGAACTAGATCTGTAAACTAGACCATACAGTAAGCTAGACTGTNAAAAAAAAAAAAAAAATCTACAGAGAGCATTCATTTGTTGATGTAAAAAACCCTATTTTGCAAACATTTAAAGTATTTGACCATCTAAACATCATCTAGAAACGTACACATTGCTTATATTTCTCCTCATTTCATAAGTGTGCTAGAAGCAGCACAAAATATTCTGTTCTTTGCTATGAAGTGGAACGTATTTGCCTGCATTTTAACTGAATTTATCAGGTCCCTGATTTTGTTTCACAGTCCATGACAACTTGAATTCTACTGTAATAAATATTCATAGCATGCATATTCCAGTCATATGTGTAAATCTGTAAAGTTAAAGATTATTTCTCATAATTAAAGCCATTACTAAGGATTCCAAGATGGCTTTGTGCTTGTGCAGAAACTTGCAGAAGAATTATCTCAATTTTTTTAACACCAGTACTTGGCTGGAAGTGCCTTAATGCTCAGCTAGTATGCAAGCAAGTATTTTTACCTGAGCGATGAAAAATGAGCTTTGGATTTTAAAAGTTCACAATACAGTCACAAAGTAAAATGTTCTAAAATATTCTAAAATACATTCATTTAAAGAACTCCACTAAAAATAAATCTGAGAAAACTGCAAATATGCTCATGGCTGTTCTGAAGGCAAAAGAGAAATTAATTTTGGGAAACAAATTAGTTGTTACTTATTGCTTTCTCAGCTCTAATCATAATTTGCTCTGTTCAGGCCCAATTCTAATAGCAGTGATGGAGGCTCATAACCTCTGGCTGAGTTGAGTCATGTTGTGTGGGATTGGCAGATGTTCAACTGCTGAAAAATTGTTACCAGGAACTACAAAATGCAAGATGGTAATGTATCATAATGTAGCAATCATTGAGGATTGCTTTGGGTTATGCAAGGGTCTCCCCTTGAATCAAATATCGCAATTTTAGACATTGGGAAAGCAACGGTGAATATTGCCTGCAGCAGAGACACCATCTGGGCAGTGGAAGTGGAGATAGTATTTGTGGGTAAACACAGAGGCAGGAAGGAAAATCCTGTGCTGCTGCTTGTCACTTGTAGCTTGTCTTCTAAGAGAAAAAGGATGGCATTTGGAAAAGAAAATACATGGCAGTGCTGAGTGCAGGGGCAGGAAGGTGTCCTGAGATGGGCAGGAATGTGGGGAAATAGGAAGATAGCAGTTGGTGTCATGGAGAGAGAGAAATGAGAGTCCAGTGCCAGGTGGGAAAGAGAGTAACTCCTTGAGATCTGGCAGCTGCCAAAACTGTCTTTGCAAAGAGAAGCTGATGCTTCACTGCAACCAGTAAACTGATTAGCTAAAGCTATCTAATCAGTGCTAGGGTACCTAACAAACTGAGATGTTCAATTGTCATTGCTTAGTTACACTAATAGGCGAAACATTCCAGCCAAAGTTGAAACATTCCATTTTTCCCTGCTATACTTTCTCTCAAGCTGCCCTTCACACCTGGAAGAAGCTTCCTATAAGCACCCATTAAACTACTTCATTAGCTTTCAGCAAATCCCCCATTAAAACTCCTCCTTGTCACAGTTCCTGGATAATGTCTGTATTAAGTGGGAACTGGTAACATGCCACTCATTTCCACCAGTAGTCAGACTGTCTAAGGCTGGAAAGGACTGATGCCCTGGTCATACGCTAGCTTATTGTTAGCCTGTCCTTCCCCGATCTGCTGGCTTTATCTTCTTCTGTGACAGCTTGGGAAAAGAATCCCTTATTTTAGCCTGCTAAGATTTATGGAGCCATCATCCGTCTGCCAGTTCTTCTCTAGTAACTTCTGAATCCATTGGCACATCTCAGCTAAATTTGGCAGTGAAGCAGAAATCTCAAAGATGTTTTAGTACTCTAAAAAACCCAAGATAAGAGAAGACAAAGTTACCAATACTACGTGCCCCAAGGTAAAGAACACAGTGTGAGTTTGACTCAAGATAGATATGATGGAATGCATGCAGGAAAAATGTTATAAATTCTCCACTCACGGGAAACTGGTTAGTGCACTATAAAACCCATTATGCCGTTTCTCTAGTGAATTGTCTGATGTGTAATAAGCAGTTCATGAACACTGCAACATAGCTATCATTCAGTCAATCAGCATAAAAAGTCAGTCAATGAGAGACAAAAATCTAATGGAAAAATAGTCTGGAAACCAGTGAACAACTCTCTTGTTCAGCATTGGCACAGTGGTATTTCTTCTTTAGAGCTGACATGCCACTGCCCGTAGCTTCTTACAGCCAGAAGTTGTCCTGGTGTTGCTCACAGCTGTCATGAAGGACTTGTGTGTTAACAAGCAATGAAAGGCTACAAGGAACATACTGAGCTATGCTCTGAAACCTTGTGATTTGAGGAGTCCACAGACTGCAAGTTTCCAATATGCTCATTGCACATGTCTGCAGCCAACTTTTCCGTATGCTTGTACATTTATGGATAGCACTTCAGGGAAATCTGTGGCTTACAAAAGGCAAACATTTAAATGTAAAGAAGAAAAACAGATCTCCTGAGTGACTGTTGTTAGCAAGCTGTCTTCAGAAGAAGAATAAACCAGACAACATTCTATAAAGTATGCCTACTTAATAATATCTTTTTCTGAAATAATGTAGTCTTCTTCTTAGACACAGAGGGCTGGATATATCTTACATAAATATCACTTGATTCTGGTCACTGGCATGATTTGTATCAGCAGAAAGTTAAAGGAGATAGCTTGGTCAAAGGGCATGCATAGGTTCGTGACAGACATGAAACAGGGCAACATGCAGTGACACAGGAGGCAGATGTACAAAATTGGGGATATTTTCACACTAGAGAAGGAACAATGGTGGCAGCTATTAAAAACAAGGCAGTACATAAATCAGGACTTGTTCCTTCAGACTGTGATGAGCCATCCCCAACACTTCCACTACCCAATATATTGCCAGTGTGAGCCAGAGGCTGGATTTATTCTCACTGTTTAGACTTACACTTACACTACACACTGACTTCATTTTTCTATCACTGCAAGTTAGATAGTATCATTACTTGTGGTCCCTCCAATCCACCAGCCTCTCTTTGGCTTCTTTTTAAAAATATTTTGAAATCAAAAGTCACTGTACTGAAGTCACTGAAAACCAAAAGCTGTGAGAGTAAAGAAGAGGGTAGCAGTCATGCAAGTATCAGTCTTCACAAAATTGGATACACAATCTCATGATGTTTTTGGCCCCACATAATCTCCGTGTAAAAAAAGTTTCTGAGAAATGTTAACTACATAAATATCAGCTTATTAAGGACTGTCGTTCAAAAAAAGACCATAATTTATGACAAACTCCTATACTGCACAGTGTGCTCTTCAAGAAGATGAAAGTAATGTAGTTGAACAGTTTCAAAACTATTAATTATACGTTCCCTTTTCATTTCCCTGAACTCTCACTCAGTAGTTTTCTTCACTGATGTTCAGTTAAAGAGTGATAATTTAAAAAGCCAACTTGATAATGTTTTTTCTTTGCATTATCCAAACCCCTTTTGCTTAGTAGAGGAGGGTGTGTTTTACAGTGAAGAGCATTTTACTGATGCCTCATAAAATCTTCTTTGCTTTCTAAATCACTGCTTTGTCTGGGTTACATGATAAAATAATTTGTAATCTCCATCAGACTGTGAAAAGCAGGTATCTTCAACTATTGAGAATAAAGTAAAACTGCAAAATGAGGCTACACTAAAAATAAAGAGCAGATGATGCTTCATTGAACTCAGGGAGAATTAGAAACATCTGTCAACATATCGTAACGAAAACTCCTACAGCGAACAAAAGTCATAAGTGCAGCTCTCTTACTTTGAGAGAAGTTTGCTAATTTAAAAATTATGTACATGAAAGAGAATCAGATCTTGAATTTATGGAAGTGTCCTTACCCATAAAGAATTGAGGAAGAGAAACAAGCTACAGGATACACACACACAAGATTCACGCATTGGATGACGTGTGACTGTTTGCACTTCCAGGCACATGAGAGAGGAGGACCTATCTCTGCAGTGCTCCTGGATAATGAATCATCTAGCAATAAATTATTCCAGCTAACTTTTCCCAGGGATCCTCCTTGTCAGATGCAACAGACACGGAAATGGAGACAAGCAACAGCCACTGCACCAGGGGTGGGGAGTATGAGAGAGAGGTCAGAAGAACAACTTTCCTACCCAGCGTGTGAGACTTGACAGCTCTGAAGGTCTGGGGACACTTCCATATGACTCATCCACAAGTCCTCTACAGCTGACTGATCTACAACCAGCACAACAGATGAAACTCGAGCCCTAACGAAGCCAAGAAAATTTTGCCAATAACTGCAACAGTGCCAAGTATTTCACCTGACGGCTTTGAATTTTTTCCAAACACATTAACCAAAGGTTGTGTTTACTTTTATATATAAAGGAATGCAGACTTGACAAATCCTCTCCACTCCATCCAGGCAGTGTAGTAAGAACTGCTGTGCATGCAAGGACTTTTTTTCCACGTAATGTTCAAGTAACATTAAAACTGCAGACAGGATTCAAGATTTCCTTTGTTTTTAAAATTTTTGCCTTATTTTTACTGTGGTCCTTTTTTTTTTTTCTCCATATATTAAAAATAAATCAAAATAAGACAAACTAAATCAACAATTCTGCAACACAAAAGGCAAACAGGAAAGCAAATGTTTCCACTGATACAGTGCAAATTCTGCTAATCTAAAGCATTCATTGAGATGTAAAATAACGGAGTACTATGGCTGTAAAATACAGATGTTTAACTCAGATGACACGATGTCTAAGAGAAATATGGGCCTCGGAATAAACAAATATATTGCCTGCTATTTATGGCTCTCTTTCACCTTCTTTATATCTTCTCCCTTTCCCCAAGAGGGGTGAAAAAGGGCTTGGCTTCTACCCATAGCTGTACCACTGAGGCAGGCAGCAGAATGACAGAGTTCAACTAGTTGTGGGAGTACCAAAATTTACGAAATTCCTTGTTGCTCCTGGTTGTTTTACACTATCATAGTAAGATAGGTGTGAAGTTTTTTCCTCACAACCGGGATATTAAAAACTGCTTTTTGCTATGTGGACATTTTGGTATCTAGTAATACATTTGAACATAAGTTTAAACTTCTCTCTTTATAGGTGCTCTTTATCTGGCCTCTTATCCACAACCTTGTAGGAACTTCATATGCTTGACATCTCTGTATGCAAGTTGCTAGGTAGCAGTAACAAACAAAGGCACAGACAGCACAATCATAGAAGCCTCATTGACACAAAAATGTCTTTAATTTCTTAGTGGTTGCTGCAAGACTAAGCACTTAGGGGACAATGTATGGCATTCTTTCAGCGTGTCCCTCACCATTACTGTTCTGCTCTCCTGTGCTCTGGGCAGAAAGAATATGCATGATACACGAGTGCTGGGGAAGTGGAGGGGTTTGGTCTGGGGTCTTTTTTGCAGTTATACAGGTTTTGCCATACTTCTTTCCATAGTCAAGACTTACTTAGGTTTGAAGAGGTATGGCTTTTATTGAGCCTTTCAGAAGCATGTAAACGATGTGTCCTCCTACCAACAGCAAATGCAAACTAGCACACTAGAATATCATATACTATACTATAAAGAACATATAAAATGTAGTTTTAAAGTTAACTGGAGACTGCAGCACACATAATTCACAGAGTAGAATTATATTTCCAGAGACACATTTTAAATATTATTTCTTACTCTGCTCACCCCAGGCAAATTTCACGAAATCAGCTGAAACAAGATATCTGCTATAGGTACAGAAATTCTGTAAAGACGTTAGAAATCCACACCCTCTTTTTTTATTTTGGGAGACACATTGATTTGATTGCTCTCAAAAAATGAAAAAAACCCAAGCTTCTGAAAATCCATCCTTTCTTTTGATTCAGTTATTAAGCTGATTTAGTTCAGTATAAAACAATAGGATAAATGTCAATGTAGGTTGTCTGCAAACTCCATCCCAAGGTTCAACGTGGTGCAAATTTTGGAACACAAAAACTAAATTGTCACTGCCACAGTGGCACACAGCTCAAAATCCATAAAGTAGTGACTGTGGTGGAGCTTTGCACAAATATAAGGATCTTCCAGATCTTGATATAAGATTTATTATTTTTTCAGACTAGCAAGTGGTGGAGCTCAGAAAGTCAAAATTAAGGATACAAACATAATATCTTCCTTACATACACACACCCTAGTGGAATTCAACTTGCAACTGTATCCCTTGTCTGCAGAGTTTTACAGTATGCTTCAACAGATCTGTAGGATGCTTAACATTTTTCTATTAAATGTTACTGATTTCTATGTCATTTCCATACATTCCTACCCCATTTTTATAGATACTATTGATTTATACTAGAAGTTTAAGAGATGCCTGCTATGGACTTAATTTTCCATTGAATTGTAATGAGACTCCAGCATCTTATTCTTTATGTTGCTGTAGAATCCCTAATAATTTTTCAGTTCCTTAGGATATATCCACAATGATACTGCACTTTTTACCCATCTCATTATTTGAGGAGAGGAGCACGTTTTTTAAGTAAAAGTCCCCTCCCGATGAATTTCTGTGCATTTATTAGTGCTGGGTTCCCCACCTGCACCTCCTAGCACCTTACTGAAAATTCAAGCATATGTGCCCTGTGTTTATTTAGGTTAAAACAAGGAAGCATCCAACAAATCTGATAGAAGCTGCACACTTTCATGAACCAGTCTATTTTACAGGTTCCATCTGCTCTTAAGTGCTTCCCAGAGAACAAACACTGTGTCACTATACTGCATATTTCCATTGCACTATCCCAAACACACTTAAGCTGCTGACAGATTAATGCTTAGTTCACTTGTGGCATACATTCTTGGGTTCTTACACATGTTCTTATAAGGAAATGGAACTCACTAAGCACTTAATCACAAGTTGGGGTAGTGTTATTGTATTGAATACAATGCGCTAACTTTGTTTCAGGAACAGGCTAAGGTATCTCTATATAAGCCATTGCTGTCACTAGCACTGCCAAAGACCCTGGAAATCAAATCACTTTTTTCAACCTCACTTAAACAAAAGCAAGCAGAAATCTGGCAAAGGGTTGCCCTGGGGGCTAGGGATGAGCCACCTGAGGAGCATGCAGAAATGGCCAAAGGCTTGCACTGTTTACTGGAATGCAACTTGTATGGCTGAAGTATGCATACATTTGCTTGAAGTAAGCCATTATAAATAGACCTTGATAAAATGAGTCCAAAGACAGGGAATAGTAGGCAAAAATAGAAAAACAAACAAACAAACAAACAAAAAACCCCACCCAACAGCAACAAAACTGAAGTAAAATACAACCCAACATGTTAAAGTCATGAGCAATCCAGTTAATTTTGAATTTATATAGCTAGGAAGCAGCGACAGCAAAATAAACTGGTATGAGTATATGCAAACATGAATATACACCATGAATATCTACATTTGTGCCTGAGAGAAATGTAGTTTTATGGAGAATCCTCTACATCTTTACCTGATGTAAAACAAGTTTGATCAGAGCAGCCAAGAACCTCACCTTGTCTTACGTTTAAATGTAGGTCACAAAAAGGAAGGGATAGCATTTTCAGGTGAATATCAGAGAAACTGTAAGTAAATTTTCTGCTAGTTTCAATCTGGCAAATATTTGTCCAGTTCTGACCTTTTAAATAGATTGTATAGAAGAAAACTTAATGCTTGACTCTCTAAGCACACTGACCCTCCATCCCGTTATATACACCACACCTTTATAACCAACAGAGAAGGCCTTTTACCCCTGAATTGTACGCTGCTGAGACCTTCAGTGAAATCAGGATCCACAAACCACCACTGATTTCTATGGACCTCTGTCCTTTTAACTTATCAGCATATTTGGTGTCACTTTTCCTTCGTTTAACTTAGTAGGGTCTCAGTATAGTTCGCTGTGGGATTTTATTAGTGTCACTGAATGCAGTAAATTCTCTGTCCCTGGTGTTTTTCAAATTCAAAGATCAGGCACAGGATCAGGCACAGTGATAGTCCCTGCCACTGCGAGGGGGAAAGTCATGTCTCACTGCAATATCTGGAGTTGGCTGTTCCTTGATGGACACAGTTTAACACATCACAGGCATATAACCACTGTACTTTCTTGTTGTCCTCAAGGTATCAGAAGACAGGAGAACTTCCTGGGGACAATGCTGCTCTCAGAGCAAGGCAGGGGCTTGAAAGCATGGAGTACTTCATAAAACTAACAATTTTAGTGAAAGTCAGTATACTTTTATTTATGTCACTGCTTAATTTTCATGCTCTGTTAGATGAAAAAGACCTTTTTTCCCCCTCTTTCTTTCTCTCTACTGGCACAAGCAACCTTACACAATTTGGTAGCATCTCTTGATAAATATCCAGCATCGGTAGAGCTCACCTGCACTGCAAACACGCCAGCAAGACAATACACAGATGATCTGAATTGAGATGGGTAGCAACAGATAAAGCTTGAGTATGCATTCAGGATGTTATCTCACTGCAGTAAACCTCGATTTCATCTCAAAATTCTGAGATGTTGAATTGGTAGAGGTAATATTACCCAACTTGGTTACACATTTTGAAATCCCTTGAAAAATAAAAGGCTTTACACTGGTGCAGTACTGAGACAAATTTCTAAGATAACTTATCTCTAGCTATTGTCATGAGAGCAAGTAACTAACTAGTAGGACATTCCCCTGGTCATAAGTTATTTTGTGTGATTTTTTTGTAAGATTTGAGAAGTTGCACTGTTTCAGAGGACACAGTGTCTGTGTTTCAGAACACCTCAAACAGTAAACCTTGTACAATCTCTCATTCTTCCCCAGCAAGACCTCCAGTCATATTTACATAAACATTTTTAAAGCATGTATTCTGTGCCACTGTCTAAAGTGAAGTTCCCCACAAAATGCTGTGGTAAATCTTGCAAATTCCCTCTATGACAAGAAAATTAATCTCCTAAATGTTTTTCCTTTTTATGACTGTGTATACTGCGGCTTTTGTTTTGTAGCAATGTAGGATCTAATTCCATTTTTCAAACTCTGCCAAGCACACTATTGCATGAAAATATTTTCTTTTCTCTTTCTCTTTTCTATTTCATCAACAATGAATCAAGTAGAAAGACCTGGTTTAGGATGCTTCTACTTGTTGGCTGTTACTTTTGCCAGTTTTCAGAAGACTTCTGAAATGCTGGCCAGCCTTAAAAGTACATTAAATCCTTGGTGTGCATCATTCAACATACCTGAATTAATATGGAAATGTGTTCATGATGTGGCTGTAATGAACACACTTTGATTCCAGGACTTTATCTTCACTTCTGGCAGCCCATCAACCATATCTTCCAAGAGTGCACTGCACAGCTAGAGAAAGCTGATTTTCCTCTTAGTAAAGTGTTTGCAACTGAGGTTGTATCTGTTTTCTTTGCCATTTCTCTTTTTTATCTTTTGTGATGATGGGGAGAAGTTAAAAGGAAGGCTTTTCCTCCCTAATTTTGATATTTCTGGGCTTCTTGCAATTGTTCTTTGGTTCTTCTCTCCCTTTACTGGTCATGTGTGCATTGCATTCCTTAGTTTTCATCCAAGACAACTTTATTTTGCTTGTAAAATACATATTTTTTTAATTATTCATTAGTAGACTCACATCGTTTTCGGAGGGTGATTTTTATCTATCTGATATATTTATCTTGCTCTCACTTTTGACAGCTTTCATAGCCCTTTGGGCAACCTACTTTCTGTTTCTCAGAGACTTTTTCCTTAGCAGTGCTATAGCTTGACTTTTCTTAGCCTTCCAAAATTTGTAATCAGTTACTGTCTTTGTTCAGCACTCTACTCACAGTCATTTGCTTTTTGTTCCTTTCTTCTTATTTCTTCTTCAAAGTCACATTACTAACGGTGATTCAGGCTTCTGTGTCTTGCCTGATGATGAAATGACAAACTAAACCTGAGAAAAGAGGTTCCAGTATACTCAAAGAGAAGGGCATCTGGGAGAGGTAAGAGGATGGGAGAGGAGAAGCACTGAGTCATCTGCTTAACCATGGAATTGGCTTATCTGGGGCTCAGCAGACATCTCAGGGTTAGATACCAGCAGACAGTGTTTGGGGTTATGGACTAAAGCAGATAGATAGATTTTCTAGTAGAAAAACAGAGTGGAAAGGAAGGAAGAAGCAGCTTTGGTGGCAGCCAAGGGAATACATGCAGGAGGGGTTTGCAGGTGGTTTCACTGCTGGATGGATCATCTCACTGGGAATTTGGTTATTCATTGGCATGGTTCTTGTTTGACAATACTTCCTTCAATTTTCTGGTTCTGCACGCGCCTCTTCAAAGCACCATCTTTCCATCACTCAGTTTCCCTGGTCAATCTCACTGATTCACTCTTCAAACAGACTCTGCACTCTTCAGTTTCTTTGCTCCCCTTATCTGCTGCTCCTTTCTTCTCCTCTCCCTTACAATTGTGCTTTTTCTTTCCAGTAACTTTTCCACTTTCTCAATAGAAAACATTATTGCTTTCTCATCTTTTTCAGCCTTTATTGCTGAGGTTGCTTAGACCCTTTTCTTGCTTAAATGCCACAGTTTTCCTTTTCCATGACCGTTCACATCACCACCACTAGGAACTCTTAACTGATTTCCTCCTTAGAAGTACTGCTAAGTCTCCACTCTCTGCCTTCTCAACTCAAATAGACAATTAATTCAAAGAAATAGCTATTTTCTGACTAAAATCAGACTCTTCCTAATTCTTGCCCCAGAGAATGCACTGTTTCTTACAACTTCTCTGCTGCTATTTTCTGCATGCCCTCTCTCTTTTTTTGGATCTTTCATCAGAGACAGTATTGTAAGTTTATCTTTCTTTTTTAATGATTCTCCTCCCCTTTGTCTCCCTTTTCACCATGATTTCTGCCTCTAAAATAGTTTTTCCAAAGCAATGCTCAGTTACTGTCAAAGGAATCCAAAACTCCACATGTTTCATATTTCATATTTTTAACTGTTAATTGTTCCCTTGATACCACTTCCCAATCCCATTTTAGCTCAGGTTCTAACCAAACCTTTGTTTAGAATCTGTACGCCATCAACTTCACCTTTTTCTTAGCAAAATTCACACAGACACTGTGCATTCCCAAAAATCATTCTCCATATCGTTCCAGCTGAATAACCATGCTGCATTTTTCTCACAGCACACAAGTTTTTGTAATATCTACTCATGCATTCGTAGGTTGGTATATGAGAGCTTTGTACTTGCTTAGCACATGTTTAATAATCACTTCTTTTTTATTCACTTGTGCCCTTTAATTGGTGTGTAACAACAAGCAGACTAATGAAAAGAGCTCAAGTAAGGACTGCATAACTCCTTGCTTTGTAAACTGCAAGATGCCCTGATTACCAGACAAAGATAGCAACTACTACTGCTTAAGGGCGACAAAACCAAACTGAATCTTTCAGTTCTGGTAGGTGGGCAGACTAGGACTGAAATCCTTATTCTAGACAAAGCCTAAAGCCCTGAATGGTCTAATGTCTTAATCGGAAAGAGATCCTACAGTGCCAAAAAAAAAAAAAAAAAAAAAAAAAAAATCTCTACAGATAAAGTTATTATTGATAGAGAACACAACTCTTTCAAAAAGTGCCTTAAAACACCTTGGCAATACTATATGAGAGATGGAGAAATCAACACTTGTGGTTGTGTCAGAGAAAAAGGAAACTCTGGGAAACTTGGTGATTTAGTTCACTAAGATCACCAAGTGATCTCTGTCTGTAAAACTCAGATTCAAATAGCTCTTGGCATAAGTGAAAGGTGAAACTAGAAATGAAAAGTGAAACTAGAAGCTAAAGCTGAAGCTAGTAAGCACCAGTATACAAATATAGAGCTACTGCATGAACACTGTTAGAAAAATCTTGCAGCCATGAAGCTGTTTGTTTAAGAAAGTCTTAGGCTACCTGGTTAGAAATGTGGTATATACTGAATGAGCTACTGCAGATTAACACCGATGTTGTTGAAACTTCTAATCACGTGTGACAGACTATATTGGACAACCTAGAGACATCAAAATTATGCCTGAAAACCAGCTGGCATGACTGGAGAGAATAGTAACAAATTGTCCCCATATGCACAATATATGAAAATGAGGAAAGGTAGATGGTGGAGCACTTATGAGAGCGTGTGCTTACAGAAGTAATTGAGGATTATGCAGCTCAGTATCACTTTTGGGGACAACACATGGTTGTAACAGAAGGATACAAGAAAAACAACTAGAAAAGAACCAATCAAAGGTGCTGGTGCTATGCAGACGTACGTGGCAAGCAAGCAGCAAACCAGAAAATCCATTTCCTATGGGGGAAATGGATTGATCAGGACACAGATAACTTAGGCACCAGACGTCAGACATAAACCATGTCTTTTTCTTTCTTGGAAAAGGCTGTTGGGATTGGAGGGGTCTGGAGGGGAGGAATTAGGGAGGAATGGAAGATAGGAGTGGGTTGCTGAAGTGCTGTAAGGGATTCTTAAAGATATCAGGCCAGGGACAAGTGTGCTCCCTGTTTATCTATAAAATAGGTTCACTGAAGCCAGAAATTGTGCAAATATTGCTACAAACATCTGTCTTTTGGAAGAATTGCCTACGATTAACCAGAGACAATGTGCTCTCCAATTTATACTGAGTTTTCTTACCCAGAAGGCCAACAAAATGAACCAACTTCATGGTTTTGTGACATATATTTTTGTCCTTTCAGATCTGCACAAGAGATATCTAAACTGCTCCAGAACACAAACCACCTTTAAGTTTCTGAATAAAATAACAAATATGAAACAAAAATTTTTGCTGTGAGGCTTGTGTTATCTCACATAAAAAATATGTGAGATAAAGTGGGGATAAAGTAGGAACAAAGACAATGATCATGCAATGATATATATGTTCATTTACATGATAATGTTTTAAAAAGCTGTATACCATGACAATATACAGAGTACAGTACATGAGAAGGTCTGACTTACACTAGGAAACACTGATGTTCAAGTGAAGTGAATGTTTTTGTTAGACTACAAATAAAACTTATAACATCAAAGGTCTCTCATGAGGATATCTAACTGCTTCAACTGATTTCATATAATCCCCTACACACAAGTAGTGAATAGTGATCGGCTGTCGATAACCTGGGAGGAAAGGAAAGTGGAGAGGCGATCTTGGTGCTGTCCACTGTTTCTACCTGCTTTAGCAGTTTGTCACTAGCAAGATCTCGTCCCTCTGTTGATTTCCTTATGTTGAAGGGGCACCAAGGCTGCTTGGTGTTCTTCACGTGGTTTACAGAAACAGGTCCCTGAAGTTCCAGTGAGCTGTGATGCCCCCAGCCTTGCACCTTGGCGCAGACACAACCTACTCTTAGCAAATATACCTCGTTCTTCCTTTCGCAAACCTCTGATGTTTACTTGGACTACCATCTTACCATCTCTAGATGGAAAACCAATGGAACCATTCATGAACCAAAATTCAATTCCCAAATCTTAATTCACACTTTTTTTTTTTTTTTTTTTTTTTAGGCAATAGAAAGAAAGGATACCCCAGCTATTCAGATTTTCTCATGAGCTGTGGTTTTTTAATGTCTTACAGATCTTTGGTAACATTTTTGTTTCTCTTCTTTCCACACATTTCGCTTTAAACATTAGAGACAAAGACCCTTGGCCATTTTCTAAAACCCCAGAAAAGTGAGCAAGGTAGGTTTTATTCTTTCTGTTCTTTGTTTCATTATTTCTTTGAATTGCTTTCTCCACCTTCACATTTTTGTCTCCCTCTCCGGTGATCCCAGAGGTAAGATTTATGTTTATTACTGAGGTTTTATGATTAAGACACTGAACTTTGGTCACTGAATTACTACGATCTGTAGGTTCAGAAATCAGCCAGCCACGCACAAGTCCCCAGGGGACCTCCCCCAACCAGGGTGCCGACTGGCGCTGAATCCAGACTTTAACCCTTAAGCAGTAGCATCCCCCAGTGGTCCTATTTATCACTGCAGTTCACTTTTTTTCCGAATTTTCCAGGTACTCTAACTTTCAATGTAAATGTAAATTCAAGTAAGGTGCCTCAGAACCAGCCAGTACACAGGAGTCTGCTGAACGTAATAAAGAACCATATATATATATATTTGATCATAGGTAAAAATGAAAAATTTCAATTTTTTTCCAGTCATTGCATATATCATACACATATTATAAAACACATACCTCCAAGAGCAGGGATTTTTTGTAAAACACATTTGGGCCTGGGCGGGGAGGGGGGAGGAGGGGAGCAGGGGAATCAGACCAAAAGAAAATCAGACTCTTTACTGGAGAGTCTTTCTGAAGAAGAGAAAATAGGTTCAGAGTGTCTTCCAAGAAGATTAGGTTCTACAGCTACTTTTGGCTTTTTTACAAGATCGTGACTCATGGAAAAGATACTATAGCAACCATCAATTTTTCATCTGCCTTTTGATTGAAGTTCACATACTTAGAAACTACAGTCCATCATATCTATTGAATTAGAATTCTAAATCAAAAATTCCTGGCTGACATTTTGTTCACACAATGAAAATGCAACCATGTTCTCAGAAAATATGCTGACTGTTGTTGTCACCTACCTTACATGTAGGAGTATTTTTTAGGTGTGCCAAATACTGAACAAGAAGCACATCCCAGTCACTGTTATTAAATCCAGTCCTTTGCAAAACAATCTGAAATTGTGTTGACTGGGATTGTTTTCCCTGTTCCATAAAAGACCTTGATCACTGAGGAAAGGTAAATTAATGGAATACTGCAAAATGTTACTGGAAGAGATAGAGGATAGGAGGCATGAGAAGAGCAGACAAATGATGCACATCTAACTCAAATGCATGATGCTCGCACATACCCAGCTCCCTCCCACTCCGGAGCAGAACAGCCACATCAGCACAAGCCCTGTGTCGCTGCTGACTCAGCAGAGGGAGGATGGAGGCAGAAGGATGTGCAAGACTGCCAGGGGAAGAGACAAAACAGCACTTGTGCATGGGATGAAAAGAAGGAATTTCCTCATGTTAACATTGGAGCCCTCCAGTAACTCCTAATGCTGCATCACTGGAGATGAAGGGTTGTTAATTAAAACAACCCATCTCAAAATCAGTGCGACTCATACATTAGCTTGAACTTCAACAGGAGTTTATGAGCAGTGCAGAAAAGAAACAAACATGTTTGTTCTCTCTGTTTCAGAATCTCACCAAACCTCATGCCACAGGAGCCCACAGAGGTGACTCGGCTTTACCTAGTCCTTTATGCTTCCTATATCCAGTAGGCCCATGGTGTCCCTTAGCTCCTTCTTTTCCCCCTAATACTCTTGTTGCAATAGCTGAGGACATCTAGCAGAGTTTTATACCAGATGTATACTTCCACTGTTTGTCTGCAATGCAAGCACTGAATACTTGAGACAAGGGGGGAAAAAAAAACAAACCCCAACTCGATCCCCAGAACATATGTGCCTTCTCTGCAACTGAGGGGCAAACACTGGGGTCCTTCCTCAGCGGTAAGCCAAGGGAAGTCTGCCTTACTCAGTATCTCTGAATCCAGTCCTTCATGACCAGCAGTCAGCTCAGAGTGTGAACGTGCTAACTGAGACATGACAAACCCATGTAACACCTCTTGCTGATATTCTGTTATTCTGTGGTTAAGACTCATGAGGATTTTTGAAAGGAAGTTTGTTTTTGCAAGCTGCTGAGTGCTGACTATGATGTGGGGCAGCTTTCGCTTAGGCAAATGTCTTAACTTTTGTTAAGGTTCTTGTACAGACAGACTGTTACTGTGACATTTACAAGAAAAGCTGTGTAGATATACTTGGCTTAGGCTATTCAGTGAAAGTACATGTTGTAGGTTTTAACAAATAATGGACAGTTATAGTTCAGCACAAAAAGTGAAGGCAGCTTTTCATCTTGACAGCTGCCATCTCCCCTTCTTTGGGAACTTCTAAAAATATTTGAGAGGCCCTAAACAATGTCCCTTACAGGTTATTGTCACTACCTAAAACATAGAGGTCGGTATTCAGTATGACAAATCAGTGTTATGTATTGTAACCATCTGTCTCTGCCAGTTACATGAAGTGGATGATTCTGAAAAAGTCAGCAACCATCTTAATGAAAACATGCATTACGATACAATGCGTCACACAGCACTGAAAATTAATCCTGCTGCTAAAGAAATGGAAAATGCACAATAAACACATTACCTGAAATTAAAATTGTTTTTGACCAAATCTCCAGAGCTTTTAAAGTTGTAACAATGATTTCCTATTTATATGGACTGCTTGAATTCTCAGGTGATTCCCTGTGGAGAGCTGTATGAATACTTTTTCCAGAGCTGAGGAAAGGAAAATAGATAGCTATAATGGAACTGCAGGAGCAGCCAAGCAGTAGATTGATTCAACAGGAGAAATTCAATGCATCCCAAAAGATTTCCTAGGATTTGCTCTCCTGCTGCTTAGGGCACAATTTGTTGTAATGAGAAACTGAGGATTTTGTTTCAGGTGTGTCAAAGCTTGTAGTGATGACTTGAAGGTATAAAGAAAAAACAACTGAAAATCTCTCTTAAATAATGCTTTTAGAGGAGGAAAGAACAAGGACAAGCTCTTCAAGGTGCAAAAAAGGTCAAATATCTCATGGAAATAGCATTCCTTAAGAGATACTAATTGAATGCACA
This sequence comes from Aramus guarauna, assembly GCA_013400195.1. Lineage (NCBI taxonomy): Eukaryota > Metazoa > Chordata > Aves > Gruiformes > Aramidae > Aramus > Aramus guarauna. The sequence goes on along the minus strand of VXBL01003762.1, from coordinate 475,237 downwards.
GTCAAACCCTTCCCTTCATCTCCAAACTCCTGCATTAAACAGCTTGCAAACTACAGTACACTTCAGTAAGCAAAACAGAGAAAGCTTTATTAAATTATCTGGTAAATCACACTTAGTCTCACTGTAATCTCTGCTCTCGGAAATGTCTGTTGAAAAATCCTCAGTTTTCAGTGGTGAAGAACTGAGGGAATAAGTAAAAAAAAAGTGAGGGCTGGTGAGTTTTTTTATTTAATAAGGGAACATTTAAACAGGCAGACTACTCTGTTCATCTAGAGCATGCCGCATGGTAGAAGGCTGGCAGGAAGCATGTACTGCTGCAGTACTACATAAGCCCTGCTTGAAAGGTTAAGTGGGACATGCATGACGTGAATTTCACCCTGAAGAAATGTGAGAATTTGTAGGCACTCATGCCCTCCTCTATGGGAAGTGATAGTCATTATGAACAGCCAGCTTCTCTACAGCTCTGGTGTATCACAGCCTATGCAGATTTCTCGCTAATCACTTTACAGTGAAAGCTCTGAAATGCTGGGTTGTTTCTCGTGAAAGCCCAGAGTTTTATTCAGAAACAGGCTGCCAGATGAAACTTCCCCAGGCAAAATGCTGAATGCTGATGGCATCCTGGTTTGATTAGGGAAGACACATAAAATCCTGAGATGTTCATATTCACAGCAGCACATACTGTTCATCACTAGCATGCCCCTCACACTTCTCAACATCACACTATGTACTGGAACATCATATGGTGTAGAAGAACCAACAGAGAAGAAATGGAGGCTTTAAAAATACCTTACCAAGAAGGAACATTCATGTGTGAATGACATTATATCTGGACATTCAGAAGAGGTTTGTGTTCAGTTACAAACAATGCAAATATTCAGAACCCAAAGACTTGAGTCTTAGAGCTTTTAGAAGACAAGCCAAAGCAGACAGCACCCACCCTTTCTCCACATGCTGATCAAAGTTGCATTACAGCTCCAGGCTCCAATCCATTTCAAGACCTACCACAAGAAGCAGGATCTTGTAGAGCATCCTTCCTTATCAATAAAAGGCCATCAGACTCAAACTCTCCCAGCACACAGCATAGGAGCAAAGACTGACCGGAGAGCAGTGGTGCTTCACCACCTTGGACACTTCCCAAAATAAGGACCAGGGGCTTTCTCATTTCCAGTTGAAACTGCATCTGGCAAGAGTTTTTTTTATTCTTTCTGTAAACTCTATGTATAGACGATACAGAGAATATACATTATTTCAGCCAGCTACCTGTCCCTCAAGCTTGACCTAGCTCAGCATAAAACATTGATACCTTCATGGCAATGGAGTCTGAAACAGAAAGTCAGCTTCTGATAAGGGATGGGGCAGTATCTGAAAACATTATTAGCCAAGAGCTAATAATCAGTTATGACTATAGTTCCTATTATCACTTTATTTGCTCTCAACTTGACTGTAGAAGCAGAATGGGAGTTCTGCCTCATCCATTACCCCAGAAAGCAAAGCAAGATGTACAGCAAGAAATAAAAACTGTAAGAAGCATCTAGATGAAACACAATCTTTGCTTTTAATAAGACAGCCCCCTCCACCCCCATCTTTGGAAACAATTGAACCAATTACATCTCTTACCTGTATGGTCCCAGAGTCCTGCTGCCATAATACAAAGCTTCTTCCCAGGATTCAAGGTTAATACAGGCATCCATGGCACAGTCAAGCATTTTCAGCTGATAGATATTTGTGTCTGGAAGACGACCCATATTGCTGCTCAAGAGATTCTGACATCTTGCCAGAACCTGCTCCCATTCTGTTATTAGCCTTAGTTAAAGAAATATCTTTAATCAAACAAAAATACAAGTTCTAAATGTTGTTATCAAGGAGTAAGAGCTACAGGGCATTAAGATAAAAAAGCTGCCATCTTCCAGACTCTGCTTCAATTCTTGAAAACATACTTGAACTCAAAAGTGGTAGCTTAGGTAACTATGCTTTGTTTACATTTAGCAAAACAGTTTCTAAAGAAGGCAGTATTTCAGCAATAAAGGGTAAAACAAAGATGACACAATGAAAGGATATTTTAATACATAACAAACTAAAATTCAAATACTTTTTATTTAGCTGATGAAACATTATTATTTACTTAAGATACTCCTCCAAATCTTACACCCAAGGGCAAGAACCCATGTGAAATGTGTCTTAATAAAATGTCTCAGCAGCTAAAAAAAGAAATTAATGTTTTTATATATTAAAATAGGGATGCGTACATTTAAGCTGCCCAATACTTGGTTTAAAATTCTCATTAAATTAGAACCTCTTTTTGCAATTAATTAATTTTCTTTCTCCTTGAAAAGTTGTGAAAAACATTATTTTTTTTCATGTACAGCTGCCTGTTTCATGCATAAGAAAAGCACTGCAGTTCTGATGTCTGACTGTAGTTCAGGATTAAGGATCTTGGCAGTAAAGAAGATTTTTACCTCCAATGCTACAAAAAGGTTTTTGTGTGTTTGGAAGAGAGGAAAAGTAAGCTGGGGCTTTGCATGCACTTTAGTTGGATATTCCTTACCACAAATCACTTATTTTCATTACATTCTACACTGGTTTAACTTCTCTGTGGACCGGATTCTTCTCTCTCTGACCACGCCTAACCTAAACACCAATACTCCCAGATTTTAAATGAGTACTGTCATCTGGGACTTTATGGGAGTCCCAGAATGCAAGTAGTCTAACCACCAAAAAGATACCATACACAGCAGTAAGAACAAATCAATCAAACAAACAAAGACTCACAGTAAGAGAAGTAATAACATTGTTTGTATCACAATCCTTTCCATACCACCAACTCGAGGAAGTTCAGCAGTTACCTTCACGACATTACTGAAAATACTATTCACCTCAATCGAGCAATGGATTTAAGTGTACATTGATAACCCTGTGATGAAGTAATTAGTCCTTCCTGAACACAGGAATATTTACATACTTAAATTTAAGAATGTGACCACTACGTGGTTGGGCCAGGATTTATAGCATGGTTGTTACAAGGCTAAACTAATTATTTGTGAATTGCTCTCATGCCCTTGGATTGAAAGAACCATATAAGGGAAGGAATGTGTTATTATAAAATTGCACCTTAACCTTTATATCTCTGGCAAACATCCATGTATTCTTTACAACTGATTAAGGACAGACAAACAGAAGAATGAGGGATATTATTTCCACTTGATACAATTTTTGTAGAAAGTACAAAGCAGTGACATTCTTGAAAGATTACCATTTTAGCTGATGCATAGTATTAGTCTGTCTGCTTTTACTTCTCATCACACTGCTTTGTTCACTCACTAGCGTCTAATAACAGATGTGCTCTATTGCAAAATCTGTTGGGACCAAATTTTCAGGTATATAAATTGCATACTGGAAAACCCACTACCAGCTGCAACGGGACAACAGAGAAACTGTACCCTAGACTACAGGAGCAGCCCTCGAGCAGGCTGCTACTGTTGTGCGGCCTCAGACGCAGAGGAACCCTTTTCTCCACAATAATCCCCCTGCACTGGGCTTTAGCTTCTCAATTTGTGTGCTTAAACTGGAATTTGGAATACGGGTCTGAGACAGTTCACTCACACATATTTCTTCAAGTTCTCTAACTGCGGATTTAGCATTACAACACTCTGCTATAGTCAGTAGCTCAGATTTTGGAAGTCATGCACTGCACTCACCACTGCATGCCAATTAGCAGGGGTATTGCGGTGCAATGGAAGGAAAGAAGACACATTTCAAACAGCCCATGTATGAGAACAGAAGTTGAACAGACAACAAGGACATATTTTTTCAACCAGTCCTGATACCTTTTACTACAATGTGTTTGATTCATTTTAAAATATCAGTTAAAAGAGTAATCTTAATTAAAGACCCTAGCAAAATTCCGTAGGTGGAATTTCTCCTGCAATTAAATATAGGAACATTAAATAGGACCAGTATTATGGCTCCATACTTTCAGTATAAAAATTATTGCAACTGCATGTTGCATAACTATAATTTAACTTCCAGGTTAAAACATGGGCCTGAAGTATAATTGAATGCCTGAAGTTCTACTTCAGTATTGTCTGTCTCAATCTAGTGACAACAGAGGAACTTAAGACAGACTAGAAACTATGAAGATTAAAGTTAGATGAGATGAATGTTTCCCTTTTGCTAAAAATGAATCTCTATGGATTAGATAGAAACAAACTCAGATGTTGGGTTTTGGTGGTTTTTAGGTGGATTTTGGTTTTGTGGTTTGTTTTTTGGTTTTTTTGGTTTGTTTGGTTTTTGGGGTTTTTTGTTTGGTTTTTTTTGTTTGTTTGTTTTTGTTGTTGTTGTTTTTACAATAAAAACTGTGATCTCCTGTTTCCAGTCTGGAATATCACTACATAAACTTGTTCTTTATGCTACTGAAAAGGAGTACTGGAAGATTTAATTCTCTCTAGCTCCAGAGACAGCCCATTTTTCTGAAAATGGTAAGCCATCTTGCTAAACAGGCCAAATTCCATCAGTGAAATTCCACTGAAAAGACTAAGATGACAGAGGGATCAATATACTCATAGTCTTCCAGTAAATATCTCTACCTTTTTTCTGCTCATCTTTTCTTGGTTGTTGCTGTTCCCTAGTTTTCTTAATTCGATTGAATATCTACATAATGTCCATTAGGCTCCAGTTCTGTTTACTAGTGCAAGACCATCTCATTCAATTTGCTTAATTTTCAATTATTATTATTATTATTATTACCACTTATTATAATGATTCAATAATACTTGCAATGAACCCGACTGTGATTGTCCTTGTTATTGTCATTGCTGCACAAAGAATGAGAACCTGGGAATGTTCACAATGGGAGTAACGGGACAAAGAATTCAATGTTTCAGATTAAGCTTTATTACATTTAGAAGTGGATTTATATGAAGTGGTGGACTGTGATGGCAGAAGTCTAAACCTGAGCCAAAATATCCCTTCACGTCCTGGGTACGTACGATCCCTGTCATGAAGCAGTTCCAGTCCAAGTAATGAGAGACTCTATGATTATTAATGTAATTAAGAATATCACATGGTTTAAACATCAAAATAATTAAAAATACATTTAAAACAACATAAAAATGTAAACCTTTAGGGAATAAATTTCAAAATATGAACTGTGGGGCTCTCTGGATTGTTTTCACAACTGAATGATAAACTGTAGCCTGTCATAGAAAGGATACCTTCTTTTGATTTTGGATATCTCACTTCATTTACAGCATCTTTGACTTCTTTCCAGGCATGCTCTTCACCGGCCAATTTCTCAGCATCCTGGTTAATGGAAACAAAAGCATTTGATGAGAAAAACAGTAAACTGAAAATATGCAGTAATGATGAAAAACAGGGTAAAAAGATTACACTGACAAAAGCTACTTGTGGGGATTGTATCACTATTTTTTGTAAATACACTAAAACTTATTTCACCTGGCATGCATACTCACCCTGTGTTTGTAAGTAAATGAGATGATATCAAGAAAAATGAATGCAAACTTGGAAGCTTTAAATAATCAAACCGGATATGAGGTTTGCAACAAGAACTATGATCAACCAGAAAAGAGAAATAGCAGCATATGATTTTTACTATCAAAATGCATTGAGCAGATCAAATTCTCTCAAAGACCTGCTAAGTAATACTGCACAGATCCTCAACCACATTGTAGAAAGGATTTAGGAACTAATTTTGATTAATCATATGGTGATTATAGAGACTTTACAAACAGTGGGAGACTACCTGCATCCACTACAGTTATAAGCACGAGCTTACAGGAGAAGTCTACTACTCAAAAAAAGCTGAACTTCAGTTTTGTTTTATAACTCATTGCTATTTCTTCCCTATTCCATCAGATTCTATAAACAGTTATATTTTCCCACAGCTTCGTCATAAAGAAGGCAAAAATGATTAATGGCTACAGCAGTAAGAGAAAGTTTCCCTTTTCAACTCACTAGCAGTGAGTAACTGCACCTTAGGCAAACCACTCGGAACAAATTTATTAAAGCATCTACAGACACAGCTAAGCATCTTGAGGGATTTCCAAAAGCATCTAGATATTCGATTTCCATTGCTATAAGCGCTTAAATACCTTTAAAAATCTGGCCTTTAATACACTGCAGTTCATTCTCTCTCTCTCCTTACAAAAGGCCCTGCTACCCGCAGAAGAGTTTTGTAAGTGCAAATTCTTTCAGGAATATTTTAAAAAACAGTTCTAAAAAAAAAAATCAGCCTTCAGTAGGGTTGGAGGCCTGGAATGAGAAGATGAATGAACAGAGGTGGTGTGTGAGAATCTAACCAAGCACCTTGTAACCAACAGGTGCTCACTGGGCATCAGAGGAGTACCTCTATAAAAAAAGCCTGTAATCTGTATCTGTCTGCATAATTGTCTCATTCCACAGCTCCTTATTTACCATAAATTCAGAACAGAAAATATTTACAGCAAGAATCAGCACTCACTTTCACATTTAATTTGCAGTTTTGTCTTTCCATCTGCATGGGAAGAAAAAGCAGACCTCTGTGTATTCCTGGGATGATTAAATCAGGATTAAATCAAGATTGGTCTCAGCTGTCCCACCATTCTACAGGCAGCCTGACCCCACTGCATTTTGCACATGTACCTCCCCTACAATCAGTTCTCTGATCAAAAACATCACCTGGAAATAATTTTGTGCATAGCTGAATTTGCCACCAGGAGACATAAGGTGAATGTTAGGACAAACAAACTCATACTGTTGAAATTTTATCAGCACAGTTAATGTACCTACCCAGCCCTCTTGGAGCTTTGTGATAGGCTTACACTGAATTTGCTAGCTTCAATGTAACCTCTACTAGTTTTTACAGGACTACATAAAATTCTGATCTCTGTCTGTTGACCTGTAACAATCTGTCTCTAAAATGTCGTTGTAGATTAGCACTGCTCACTGATTGATCTAAAAGATAAATCTGGCCTGTAAGATACTCACAATGATGTCTGTGAAATTTTAGGTTTAAGGAGCTACCTGAAAATTTCTTTTAAGCTCTCTTTTCCCACTGGCCCAAGTACAATTCTCAGTATTTCTGTAACGTGCTGTAAGCCTTACAAATAAAACCTCAGAAACATGGGAACTGGGACAGGTTTATAAGTGGAAGAAAAAACCCAACTACACAGCAAGTTACAGGCCAATGACCGATGATGCACCATTAGGGCTCACTTTGCACACAGTGGCACTGATGGATGAATCAGGTTAAAGTGTTCTTCGACATGAGATTAATCTTTCTCTTTCTTGTGCAGTCTTTTGCGTTGCTTTCCATTGTCTTCTAGCATTTCATTAACAACACAAAGCAGTGCAAGGTTGGGGTTTCCTCTAACCTTTACACTAATGCACAGGGTTAAGTCATCACTGGCTTGGTATCCAGGTAGAGATATCTGTTGGACCGATAATCTCCCAGCCCTCTCTGGATTCATGGTCTTTATTCCTTTTGTAAGAGACTTTAGGATGGAGGGAGCTGGGCAGGATGCCCAGCTCTGGGAAGGATTTAAGTCACAGGTTTCAATGAGATGTTTTCTGTGTTCTCAAGATGTGGCATTTTGGTGATTGGCTTACCTAAGAACAAGCAAAGACCTGGCTAGCTGGGCCTTTTGCACCTCTGCTGTTCTTCATCAGATTTCCATACACTCTAGTTCAAGGCACGGAGGCTGCTTCCAAACAGGCAGCCAAGCAGGGGCTGCAAAACAGGCAGGGGGGCTTGCCACTGAGAGCACTTCTGCCTTCCAGCCTAATAAGCTTTTTCCAAGTAAATTGTTTCTCTCCTTTGGACAATGCCCTGAAAGTCATGGCCATGTGATATGACTAAGCCAGCTAAAAATACAAAGCTGCCTTGGAGTTGGAATTATGGAAATAATTGAAGTGATTAATAGTTACGCCGAACCGTTTAATTTAATCTGAGACCATGGCAGTAACAGCTACGGGAGATTTAGCTTTCCACAGAGTAAGACCCGTTCAAAGCATCTCTTTTCAGAGCATGTTCCCAGTCAAACCTCCAGGTGTGCAGAGCTGCCAACAAAAAAGGAAGACAGGCTTTTTTCATCTGTAGAAAAAGAGAACCCTAGCTGAAGAAAAGGAAGAGGCTTTTGAAAAAGAAGGAAGAGTTAGTGACTCGTGCCTAATTATTTTCCTTGTTTCTAACACTGACACTAAACATAAGAGTTTGTTCTTCAGAACAACAATATTTGTGTCTTGGTGTAAAAAAAAAAAAATAAAAAAAATTAGACTAGACAATCTAGTCACAAAAATGCATGACAACCTAATGATGCTTTACAATTCAGCTTTTGCAANAAAATGCATGACAACCTAATGATGGCTGAAACCAGCATGCTTTACAATTCAGCTTTCACACATGGAAGCATGCTGGAGAAAACGGAGTGTAGAAGCATTGAAGGCTCATGGGGAGAGCAGGAAAGACTGCAACACACGGTTTTCCATGGCAAGAACACAACATTGCAATATTCTTAATAACACAGGTACAATCCACTGGAGGCGGAAACATCATTGGATGTGCTAGCTGAACTCACAATCTAGCATGCAAGGAAAGACAAAATTGATCCTGTGACTTATTTTGAGCAATTATTCCAGATGGAAGACAGTTCCAGCACCTGCTTTCCACTTACTCCAAGGACGTGCAGAGGAAACTTGTTCATTAAAAGGTGAGTTAAGATGCAACAACAACATTTCAATTCCATCTCTCCGTTCTTCCAATAACATGCCAGGTGCTGCTACAGCTTTCTTGATCAAACACACCTGGGGATTTGTCATCTTAACAATGAAGCTTTCTGGAAATCTCCATAGACTACCTATTCCTTGGACTACCTATCCCTGACTGCTTAAACCTGTGCTTGTATTCCTTTAAATGGAACAATTTCCAGTTATATTTGGCTCTTTTAGTAAAACAAGCTATAAGCTAAACTCTTCACAATTGACACCTCCCAAAAGGACACTGTGTACCTTCACATCTTCTTGAATTTAGTATTTTATTATTATTGAATTTGCAAAATATTCTGTAAAGCAAAATTTCCCTGCCATTTTTCCTATCTTAAATTTCAAAATAATTTCACTGTATAAAGGATTCAAGAACAAGATTTTTTTTTTTAAATATTTGCTTGAACATCATAATTTCTATAGCTTGTAGATCAGAACAACATTAGTTGTTTTTCATTCAGAATACTTCCTGCTTTTATATCAAATTATTCTCCTGGTTTTGGCTGAGATAGAGTTAATATTTTTTCTAGTAGCTGGTATAGTGCTGTGTTTTGGATTTAGTATGAGAATAATATTGATAACACACTGATGTTTTCAGTTGTTGCTGGGTAGTTGTAGTGTGTACACCAAGTCAAGGACTTTTCAGCTTCTCACACCCTGCCAGGTACACCAGAAGCTGGAAGAGCACAGCCAGGACAGCTGGCCCAGGCTGGCCAAAGGGACATTCCCCCAAAGGGACATTCCCTACCATAGAACGTCATGCTCCGGATATAACTGGGGAAGCTAGCTGGGAGGTGGGATAGCTGCTTGGAAACAGACTGGGCATCGGGTTTGGGGTTTTTTTTCTGCATGTGGTGAGCTATTGCACTTATGCATCACTTGTTTTACGTAACAACAACAACAACAACAATAATAAATATCATTGTTGTTGTTGTTGTTGTTATTCTCTTCCTTTGTTATCTGATTAAACTGTCTTTATCTCTACCCACAAGTTGTTTTTTTTTCATTCTCCTCCCTACCCCCTTGGTGGGGGAGGGGTGAGCAAGAGGCTTTGTGATGCCTAGTTACCAGCTGGACTTAAACCATGACATCTCCAGACTTCTAAATTTGTAGATGCTCACTGCAATCTATGTTTCAGAAGCCTGAGAACAGACAGGATCCTCTCTGCCCAGCACATCCTGTAAGTGCTCATAAAAATAGTCTGTGGTACACAGTACACCACTAAATGTCAATATTTGCTTTAAATATTACAGTTTTCCACAGTTTAGGTTCCATTAGTGACACTTGCAAAAATGAAGCTATAAGTACTTATAACAAAGCTATAAAAAAAGAGAGAAATAAGAAAACCAGAGGGTATCTGATGAGGATTATAATCTGTTTGCATAGTGATCAAATGTAAAATGTTCCGTGGTTCTGGTTTTAAGTGATAGGAAGATTTTTTACAAAAGCACCATCTCCTGACACAATTACAGACATCAGCCACCACAGAAATAAGCATTTGAAAATGTTCACCTGTTCCATTCCCTCCTATTCCTTTGCTCCCATGTTATTTCTAAGAATTAGTTATCTATCTCTTCGGCTATTTCAGTGTCCTGAACACATCCCATCCTTAACCAAACACTCCTTATTAAGGAGTATAATCAAAGTACAGATACATCTTTCTCTTTCCTTCCTGTTGCTTTACACTACTGGCTACTCTTCTGTTTCTTATGCTTCCTAAAAGTGCTCCCTACCTATTAATTTCAAGCATCAGTGCTTTTACATGTTAGCAGTCACTGTTCTTTGCTATCCCAGTATTTTAAATCCTGAATGTTAAAAGATTCCCACATGGACAGCACATCCTCTGAGAGCAGATATCTCTCTTACCAAAACAAGCATATGCCAACCAGTCAGCATCATTGCCCCCTCTGCCCAAATTCACTCCCACTGCCCCAACATTGCTCATCTGTAATGCATTGCACCTCTGAAAATCTCCTGAATGGTGAAAAGGTTGATTAAGAGCAAGTCCTCCTTTCATACTTAGGCTACAGGATAGAAATAGGACATGGATCTTCTGTCCTCTCTACAAAGTTCATCCTTCTCCTTCTCACCAATACAGGTAGAGAAACAAGCCAGAGATTTGCCACGGAGAGGAACCATGAAGCATTCCCTGCCTCCCTCCACAAGGGAGAAGTGGGGACAAGAAACTCCAAACAATAAGTAACTCCTACACCTCTTTTTCTCTTTCCCAGCCTTCCTTCTACAAGAAGTAGGTCCAAGATCATCTTCATTATGTGCCTGTTTCCAGTGTTCAGGTATCCAGTCCCACACGGGCAGAAACAAGCAGAGCTTTGTGGCGGGGTACTGGAGTGCCAGGCTGACCTGAGAGGAGTAAAAAACAAGGTCTAAAGTTTTCGATGGCCAGTATCTTCTCCTCTAAATACACAAACGGAATACATGAGTGTAATGTAAGCACCAGTAAACGTCAGTTTTACAATGGTAAAAGCCTATAAAACATGGTTCGAACAGAAATCAGGGGTTTAATATGAAATATTATTGGGTATGATATTTTTGTAAGACAGAAAAATCACACTAAGTAATCATAATAGTTCCTTCTGGACACAAAATCTATGACTATATAATGATAATACTGTGAGACAGCAGCATATAATTCTGTTCTTGTTCTCTTTTTGTGGAAGCTTTAAAAATATCTTTAAGAAGGAAGTTTTCTGGACTTTAATATTTTAACATTTTAAAAGCTATGGATACCTCAAATATCTGAACATTTCATATAAATTGCTGGCCATGGCTTACAATTTGCTTAATTTCTAAAAATTTAAGTGGCAACTACAGGTGTGCATCTGACAGAACAATTCTGACCAATTTGATGGGTTCAAATCAAAAGAGGTTTTCTTAGGTTTCATTTGAATAAGGTGTCAGAAGAGCTCAGACACATTTAAATCAGGGCATGACATTTCAAAGCAGATCGCTGATACATTATGCTCTGAAAGCATAAATAACAATTTTCTATTTCTGATTCTATTTTAAAGCGCAGCAACCACTGAACGTATGTTTCTAGTAAACTCAGTAATTCTTTGTTTTATAGTTGGCAGCAAGAGGAAAGCATTAAACGAGTAGAAGATATTGCAGATCTTCTGAAGCTTCACTTTCAGTAAGATGAAGAAAAATGTTGGTGAGAAAATGTGATATGGAAGCTGCTATAATGTGGCTAAACTGAACTTGTGACTTGAGTGCTTCAGACCAAACAGGGTATGAGGGCCACTGGGCAGTCACAGGTGTGTGCCACTACAGGCACAGCAAGAGAAATATCTCAGGTTATCTCTTATAAAACATTTTCAGTCTTTCTCATTTCCATAGATAATTTGTGTAAAACTTTGAAGCTACAGTTGTGTGATGGGACAGCAGTTTGTGACAGAGGATGGTATAGCTGAAGAAAAATGTATACTCATTGGAAAGCACAGGCTGTTGTGAAGCAAACTGTGGTACTAGAGTTTCACTCCACACTGGAACCTGGCCTGGATTTATATTTGAATATTGGCTGAAGTTTAAACTCAGAATCAAAGACCCCTCATGTCTTCTTATGAGGGCTGTGGTTTATAGAAGCCTACAGCTTCAGTTGAGGATTTCACTCACATTCACTCTTGTATGTGAAATGATCAGTGCACAGAGCCCTGCCATGATTCAAGGTTTACATGTGATTTCTGAAGTTTTGAAAGCTCCCCTGCCCTGCCCCATGAAAAATAATGCCAGCTCCATAAATGCCCGTTCAACTATACTTTCCAATCTGCTCAAGGTTGTCCTCACCAGCAGCTGAGCTGTCAGAAGAGAAGACCTTGTGTTTTCGGTCATAAGGCTCTGAAGAGGGTGGATGGGACATACAGCAATTCCAAAGCTAGTCTGTCTGCAGACAAAACCGATGTTGTATTCCCTGTGAGGCTATTGGGAGGGAGTGAACCTGACTTCTGAACAAATTGAATTTGTACTTTTTATTATTGAATTCTGAAAGTAAAATAAGACATGTTGCAGTCGGATGCCATATTGCAGTGGTGCAGTGCATTGCTCAGTATTAGGCAGGCTACATTACCTCACATAATCGATATCAGCTCTTCATGGATTACCGACTCTGATGTCTGGAAGTGCATAAGAGCTGCACAGGCTAGTAATGCTCTAAATTGTATAGGTATTGGAAAATGTAACAGTTGTTCACAGCATTCATATTTAAGTATTCTACTTAGACACTCAAATCAAGACGGAAGTTTCCCCAGACCCTGCATACAATTAATGCAAAATACCAAGCACGTTCACATGGTAGTATGAACAACCTTCCCTTAACATTAGCCAACTGAGTTACAACATTACATTATTTACTTGGAAATTTAAAGAGAGGCATCAAAAACAACTGTGGGAAATTTATTAAAATGAGATACTTTTAATAAAGAGAAAATTAAGATTAGCAAGTCCATTTTAAGAAGTCAATTTAATTTAATAAAATGAAATGGGACTAAGATAAGTTTATCCCAATAATGTCTTAGAGTTAATTAAGTCTTAAACTTTAAAGCAAAAGAGGAGCAAAAAGACCAGCAGTCCTCAACCTCTCCAGTTGCAAGTCCAATATCTGTCCGGCTCACAGTTCTGCACACCAAAAATAGTAACTGTATTTCTGCCAGTCTCATACTCCACTCTTATCCACTGCAATCACACTTCAGCTCTTAATTTCTGTGATTTTTTTAGGCATACACATTTTTTAACAGCCTTTTCAAAGATGACTGCATCTGTATATTATATATTACAGAGGCAATCTCATCAATGTTTTATACTGAAGCAAATTGACATCACCCTTCCTACTGACTCCCCCCCTTATAGATTCAAGGGTCACATTAGCCTTCTTTGCCAGAGGAGAACACGTTTTCCATTTCTGTTCAGATAGCCATGCTGAGATTCACTTGGCCAAACATAGACATTTGGGCTACCCTTCTATTTGAGAGACAAAAAGATTGCACTCTCAGCATGCAATTTGTATTTTCCTAAAACAGGCTTCTAAAATACATCAGAGGAATAACAGTCAAAGTGTGTCCATTTTCCTCCATTTTATCCATAAAGGAAGTCTCGAGTAAGTAGCTCAGACGCTGACATTTACACTGTCTGAGGTTTAGTGAAATGAATCATAGCTGTAGATCCCCATTTCAGATGTTAAACATGTGTTCTACCTTTGCAGTGGTGGTGCATTTTATTTCAATAGGTCTAATTTACTAAGCAATTCCAGTTACTCTGTATTATTTACCTGTCTTCATAAATGTTTATTATTCTCTCAGTCTTTGTCATCCACAAATTTTACTGGCAATGATTTTGCAATTACTTCCAATTCATTCATGAAAATGCCAGGTTCTGTAGAAACAGGGTTATTATGGACACACTCTGAAACTATTTGGTACACATTATATATAACTGATGGTTATGGTGATTTAATGTTTAGGTGTGTTGTCAGAGCAATCCTTAGAGTGTATATATATTTAGAGTGTATATGTCTAAATTCCTGTAGTAAGAGAAAAGACACCAAAAAAGCTCAAAGCTTTCATTGGTCTTGAATGTCACAGCCCAACTGAACTTTTTAAAGACCAATAATGCTCACAGATCAAGAGCTATTATTAAAGCTTTTCTGTTTTACATGAACTCTTTGTGATAAAAACCTAAGGAAATAACATTACAGACAGTATTTCCTCTCTCAAAAAGCAGCACACAAGGATGCAAGGCTACTTAGCAAGAAAGCAAGGTAGTATCTGAAGAGATATTGTATAAACAATACACAGAGCTAAGCAGCTAAATTTCACCATAGCATCTTGCCTGGACCTGGAGACTCTTCAAATGTATTGAACACATACTGAAGTCATTTCAGTTAAGCGTTGGTCATTCTAATTGCTGACCATTTCCCATATTTATTTTTAAACTAGGTCCCTTAAATACTACTACTCCTTTTGGTGAAAAAGTTTCACCAAAAAGGGCTATCCCAGTTCTTTTTACTGCCCTTTCTCCATACTGTTTTACAAAATCCTTGTGTCTCACACAGCTCGAGCCCCTGGGGATGACCAGCACTTTGGAGGCCCAAGACCCCAATGCCTACTGCCAGTCAAGAGGATGGAAGTTGCAGTTTATTCCGTGAGCAACAGGACCGAGTTATGTGTCTGTGACAGGACTGCCTTTATAGACCTCCTAATTTCAGGATCTTGGAGCTGTCTGCAAAATTTCCATCCAAGCTACATAGGTTACAAGCTGAAATAAAAATTGATTGGACCATGGGAAGAGTAATAAGTAGAAGTTCAGTACTTATCAACTCATAAAAGCCAGGGGATGGGAGGAAGGGAGGAAAAGCAAAGGAAAGCATTTATAGCTTAGCATCAGAGGAATAGGGCCTTATGCCAGACCACCCAAAAATTCTTGGCACGTTTGTAATTCCATTGTAATTTCCAGCATCAGTGCAAAAAAACCCTGTGGGTAATTTGGTTACCTGAGGAAGGATACTGTGCAGCCTAATCCCTAGCAACTGTGAGGCTGGTATTTCAGACTGTCTTAGACATTACACGTTTGTTAAGACAATCTCTAGGTCCATCTTACCAATCAAACTGACAGCTATAAGGCAAATCTGCTTTATTCCTTAATTCTGCAACTGTGAAGACAGAGAGTGCCACTGAGGACATTTAATGGCTCAAAAGAGACACGTAGGTCCAAAATCCTCAGAAGGTTTAGGCATTCACAGTGCATAATCCAATCCACATTCATCAGTGCACTGAAATATGTGCTTAAGTTTAAATGTATGTATAAATCCCATTAAAGTTAATATTTATGTGAATGAGTAAACACTTCACCAAGTAGAGGTGTAGTTATTTGTGTATCAAAGTTCAATTTATGCTTCAGTGATTTGAAGAATTTGTCCCCATTGAATTATTGGATCTAACTGAAGATATATTGACATTAACTTAGATATTTATTTTGAACAGTAATATCAAAACAATTTAATACCTTAATGCACAATATATCACATGATAAAATGGTATCTACAGTAAAAGTGGCAATTCCTAGAACACTGATAAAAATTGACTGCCTAACTCACTAGCATGTTGCTTGAATATTCAGAGTCAATGCTCAAATCCACACAGACCAGTCTCCAAGTTTTTTAAAGTCATGAATAAAAAAACATTGAATTTATTTTGTACAACTGCAGCTCTTAGGAGAGCACAGTATCTGGAGTTTCCTCCTCCAGAATTTTGCCAAGAAATTTGATCATCCCCTAGCTGAATATTAGTTTCATATAATCAAAGGAGAGGTATGCAAATACCTTTAAAAGATGTTGTACAGTGTTTTAGTCATTTCAAGAACTTTTACTTTGGAGAATTATTATTGCCTATTCTCTAACACCAGCTTAAACCAGGAGAGTTTCTTCCAGTCTTTAAGGGAAGCAGCTAGAAACACTTCATAAGGTAAATAAGTGCTTGAAACAAACTGTTTCCAGTACCTTTCTAGTACTCTATTATTTTGATTCAGTAATATGGACATTTCAGTCATTGTCACAAAAAATAGAAAAATGGCCACATCCCAGAGAGTGAAAAGGGCATTCTCTAAAATGTCATGGTATCATGGAAACTATTATAATGCCTTTGAATGTTTCTCAAGGCCTTTATTTACTGTTTGAATAGCTATTACGCAGCTTGTTCCTGTTGACTGCTATTACAAGTTTTTAAGTGCCTCAGCAATCAATGGTGATCAGCCAAGGTGATATAAAGCATGGAGAGGTAGCCTAAATCACAAAATGTGTGCTGAAAGTTAGACATCTTGACTCACATGTGAACAATTGTTTATGAGACCTGCTGGAACAACATATTTTGGTGATACATAATCTGTACTGGATTTCAAATTTTTCAAAACAGTTCACGGTACTAGTCATCCATTTCTTGGTCTCCTGATAAGTACTCTCCACTAAGTACTTCACTAATTGCTTAAAAACTGACATAATGTGCTGAAATATTTTTCCCAGTCAGAGGGACAAGTGTTACCCCTCTGAAAAGCATGCTATCACAACCCCTCCTTTTTTAATGTTCTTTTGTAGGTGAGGGTCTGGAGTAGGGGAGAAGCAGCTCATTTTGCATGGATTCCCACCTTCATTGACCAAATACAATGTACTAGTAACTGACCTTCGCAGTATCTTTTTCCCCTATATCAAATGTCTATAGATGCAAACTACTGTATTATTATGCAGTAGCTGGAATCATGTCAAAAGCTTTCAAAGCTCAGAAGGACTTCTTTTGTGCACAGGAATGATACCAACTTAACATGAAGTTGTACACTAGAAATATTTTGAGAGTAAAAATTTAGTTGTCTAGATATTGTCAAAGGAATTGCAGAAACTTTAGGTTATATCCAACACTTGTCAGCACTGACTAAGACAAAGATTCCTGCCTTATTTTTCTAAAGCAATATGATGCAGCAACACATTTTTCTTAATGCCTGTGGTCACGTAAATCTTGAGCAGAGTTGTGATATGCTGTTTTACCACACTCCCCAATTCAAATCACTGCTTGCAGTGTAATCAACGGCTTTCATACAATTCACTGAGCAATCTTGTGGAAAATAACAGGACATCCTGCAACGGGTCAACAAATTACACAGTCCTCTTCTGTAACTCACATGGCTGGAGTAAATTCAGCCTTTTCAAGCCTGCTGCTTTTCACACAACAAAAAGTTCCTGTTCATGTCTAAAGAGAAAACACAAATGCAAAATTTATAACTACAGCTTCAGTTACTGCATTGTTGTGATATTAATTAAATTACTGGCAAGAAATTGTTATGGCATATTGCTTACCACAGCAATTTTTCAATCCAAAGCATTCAGTCTGCAGTTTTACAGTCTCAAAAGTTATAGACTTCCTTGCTGCTCAGATGAGCTCATTCTTGCTTTAATAGACCTCAGAGGAAATTAGTTAAGGACTGGAATTGATTTAGGCACTGAAGAGCCTGACTTTGTCTTTCTCAGTCTATGGTGCTTCCTACAAATTCAGCCAAAGCCCCAAATTTTGAAGAATTACACTGTCAAAAAGAAATTAGAATGAAGTCATGATACCTGATGACCTTGCCACAGGGTCCTAAATCAGTCAATCAGTTTTTGAAAAACAAAATTAAAACTAACATTTGGCTTGCAAAGAGTGTCTAAAACTTCAGAGGCAGATGACAGGAAAGCCATCTCTCTTCATTTAAATAAGACTAGCGTGAAAGATGCACTTCCACAACGTGGCATAGGAAATAACAATAACGTGAGTCTTTGTAGTAAATTTCATACTGACATTTTCTAAAGAATAATTCATCTTTTTAATGTTACTTGTATAATGGGCATTTCTGTATCTATTTTATGGAGGGAGATATGAAACAGGCCTGTATGTTACTTATCAAAGATCACAAAACAAACAGCAGCAAAAGGCAACAACCACCAAAATGTACTGCCTGTATATTTCTCACTAAAAAGGTGTATCTTCAAAATTGTCCCTGTTTGTTCCATACATGTACCTTTGTATATGCATATATATATACAATATTGTTTTCCCTATTAAGACCTGTCTTTGTTCAGTGTAGATACATGTCCACCTCACCACAAAAATTGCAGTGAAATGGATCACAGAATAGACTGTTCCTTGTAGCAGGTAGACAAGCTAAGGAGATTGTTTAGGTCGTAGATCTAATGATGGGGCAGATTACCAGATTAAAATCTTCACTGCTGGATTACATTTTTTCCAGACTTTTTTTTAACCCATTCTTGACCCATATAAAGTAAAACCATGATCTTGCTTCAGGGCCCACTGTGCACGTCTGCTTTACAAAACCATTCATTATTCCTCTCCTCTGATTTGAATTACCAGAAAACTAGGGCAATACACATAGCAGTGAAACTTATCTCTTGTTTTACCAAGCATTTACACCTACTGTATATATAGTACTTCGTTCTAGTGATTTCCAGACATTGAATGGACAGCAATTGATCTCAGAAAAAATATACTGTAAGAAAGGTAAGATTTATTAGCACAATTTTCTAGCTAAGGAAAATAAAACAAAAAGATGACAAACTAACCAATATCATAAAAAAAAAAGCAGAGTATACAATCAGGATGGCATTAGGAACCAGAAATGTGGAATATGAAGAAAGTGTATTCAGAATCTGAAGAGAAAGACACAGGATGCACTGACAGGACAGGGCATTATAGGAACCACAGCTGAAAAAAGTTGCTGTTCCAGAATGAAAAAAAGATCCTCTGGAGTAGTTTTGGGTGATGTCTTCAACAGGGAAAGAGTTTGGAGATGACAAAAACTTTTGCTGAAATTACTTGAAGATGGCCTATTGCAAAAAATTGCAGTGAGCCAATAAAACTATGTGCTATTCAAGTTACTCACAAATTTGGTGCTAAAGAGATTTTTCCATTTGTTTTCTTCCTCTATGTTGGTGTAACTCAGAATGTTTCTACACTTTACCGTTGTTATTATTTATAAACCTGGCAGTATCAGAATCACAGCTACACTGTTTTGCAGGTTTTTAGACTGCACAGAGTAAAAAGACTACTCACCCCAAGGAGCTAAGAGTCTAGCAGGAGAGAAAACAATGAAATGGAGGGAGCAAAATATACAGCATGCCAGCAAAGGCTGAAGTTATAATCAGCCCATAATTTGTTGATGTCTTTAAAGGTAAATGGTAAAATTCATACTTTGTCAGAAAGGGATTTATCTTACATCCATAGAACTGATGAGAAAAGGGTATTTCCACTCACTTTCTTTTCCTTTTTCTTTAAAATTCATAGCCCATTAGTTAGAATATACACTTGGGAAGACAAAGATCCAAGCTCCTATTCCTACTTGATTTAGACCAGGAATCTAGAAGAAAGATACAGTGAACTCTGTCCTAGACTCACCTGACCCTCACCCATTGCCTGAAGCACTGACAGAACTATGGCATCCCCTTACCCCTTATGGAGTGCTCTGACACCTAGGATAAAATATAATTTTTGCCCTGATGCAGATATTATTTTGTCCAAAATGGAAAACCTTCAACAGGAGAGATTTATGAACCCAGAAAATTGAATCCCAGTCAGTCCAGAAAACTCTGCAGTTTAAAGTAGCAACATCTTTTTTTTTTGACTGGAATGGGATCTGAATGAAAATCTATTGTATTTCAAGTAAATTACCTATTCATGAGATTTGAAAAGATCAAACATCCTGCAGAGTAGAAGAAAGTGACTGATAAACAGATCAAGAAAAGGCATCCGATATCAAGATTGTTCCCTTAGGTACTACTGATATTAGAAACCACCTTGACAGGCTGAAACACACAAGACCTTATAGCAACCTTAGTGCAAGAGAATTCAGAGATTCAAGATGAGATAAAGCAACGAGTGGCTTCAATATATATTTTAAAAAAAATTGTGAACTAGTGTCCCCAAAATCACTGCAGGAAAAGGTGTTTGGAAAATTTTTTGTCTGATCTAGTCTTATGTTTTAAATTACTTCTGTTTCTCTTAGCATATTCTATCTTCTATATGTTTGGTTTGGAGTGCTAACCCAGAGTGAGACTTTGCTTATTCCTGTTTGTCATTCAGTAGAGACCAAAGAGTGACTGCTATAGGAATGACACCATCTAAAAAAAAGAAATCATAACAGTAATAACTAGTTCCAGTAACAGTCCAAGGAAGCTGGACATTCAGCAAGGGGAATGCTGAATGGCCCCATGCTGGCTGGGCATTTAGATGTAGGCACTACAGCCTGAAACAGTGATGACAGCAGACTCCCTTCCCTTGGCAAAAAAAGCATTTCTGCTTAAAACATCTGCCAGAAGATTTACATTTCCTCTTAGATGGCCGAGTCTGAAAGGAATGAGATTCTGCTCCCCTCAGATGAGCAGAAATCTGGACTCCTGGGAGAGTGCCGCACTCTCCCTCCTACCTCGTCTCCAAATATGAAATTGTTGAACCAAATAGATATACGTTTCCTTATTAAGGATCCCCAGAACATGAAAGGAGTCTGCATACAGCTCTGAACTCACATCTATTTATAAGAACAGCAGTATCTTTTCTGTGACCTTTGACAACCCAAGTGAGCTCCATCTGATGGCTGCCAAGTTGTGACCAGAGCACGCTGAGGCAGTCCTGAAGCAACTGGGAGAGGTAAGTTGTCATGGAAAAATGATCACAGTCCATTTGTCACTGTCTGACACTGTCTGTGGGACTGTCCTTTGATGGAAAAAAAAAATTAAAATGTTGAAAGACAGAAGAAGTCTCAGAAGTCACAGAAGAAATGCTAAGAAGCTGAAGAGATGAAGTCTTTGTTAATGAACAAGAGAGCCCAGAAAAATAGAAGCGGTTGCCGTGGTTTTTAGTGTAATTTTTTGGCACTAAAAAAAAAAAAAAAAGACCTCTGTCTTTGGCTGTTCGGAAATCCATCCCAAGAGGGTAAGATCCTCTGAAAGAGAACAGAAGCGTGTTAGATTGACTGTTGGATTTCAGGAACCGATCCAGGGTTTATGTCATTACCAAATGCCTTGCCAGAAGGAAGAAACTGTTAATCAGCCAACCACCTATGGAAAGAATCAGCATTGTGTCCCAGTGGGCTGCTAATTACTGCCACGGGCTTTTGCAGGCACTGGTTATACTAACGTTGGGCTGAAAGGGTAGGTTGGTGAAATATGACTGAGCTCTGGCTTGACTTCCTTCCTTCTGCAGTTTGCTTCAAAGGCAGTTCTAGTGGCAAAGCAGTAAAAAGAAGGTGAGGAATGAACAGACGATTTTTAAAGTAAACTATAGCAAACTCTATCGTTTGATAGGAAATGGATTAAACCAGCATTTTGTTGGAACAAAGTCCCCATCTTCTTTTTTAACACACCCTTAGTACTTAGCAAGTACCCTAGAATAATCACTAGAGATGCAGATGCTCCTACTTTACTCTCTGCTTTGATCAAGGGGTTTTATGTTCAGTTAGCTGTATGAACAGACTTGTTTTCAACAATCCTATTTAATCCTTGCTTCCTAGGCTTCATCTTTTGAATTAATTTCAAGACCTCATCTTTCACATTGTGCTTAGAAAACTTAATGAGAATGTAAATGCCTGAAAATAAGTAAATATTGGGGAAACTGGGACACAAACTGCTGGAACTTGTCAATTCAGCAATTTCAAAAGGCATTTCATAACATATAATTTTGTATTTCCTGTGTCCTAAATATGTGCTCCCTGAGGGAGGGGTGATATTTTTGTACTAACACCAGTACAGTGATCTTACATGAAGCCTTTACATACTAATTCAAAACAACAGACAATAATAATATTTTCCATATAACAATGCTCTTCCATGGGATTGCTGACACCAAACATGAACATCAAAGGTGAAAGAAAATATTGTGTAAATTCTATCCTTGGCCATATTTGAGCATCTCTCAGAAACGTCGGTGAGGCAAACCTACCAAGATATATGCTCTAGCAATGAGTTTGATCAACTTACATAGAGGACAATTTACATTTGATGAAATTCCTAAACTACAGTTGTGTTGTTTCCTAGCATAGGAAAAAAATGTCAAAACTTCTAGTAGGTTCAGGAACTTATTCAGCGTTTTTTTATAAAAGAGCTGGTGGATGTATGGAAGTGCAATACTAGCTAAAGAATTCCAAGTGACATTTTAATGTAGATGTAGATGGCTTGGCTGCTGTTCGAGTGATCTAATTTTGAGAGTCCTTGAGTTGGAAACTGGACTTGTGATGTTCTCTACCAAAACTCAGGATGCAATATAAGTAAGTACTAAGAAAAGCAATAAACTGATTAAAGGAATAATGTACTTACTGGCATTATGTTATTATTAGCTTTGGCAACTATCAAATACTGGCCAAATATAAAAATGTTTCTGATTCAAACCCATTGCTTTTGACCTTGTAATAAATAAAAGTCTTCCAAAAACTAAGCTAGACTAAAATACTAAGTCCTGGCTCCAAAGGAGAAAGACGACTCATAACAAAGTGATTCTATAAGCACAAATCTCCCTGAAATCCTTGGCTGAAAATGTAGAACATGAACAATTCTCTGGCTCAAGACCGTGGAAAAAACTGTTCTCCTTTTAAAACATTTGTCATCAATGTAATCCCATCTTTAATTATAATTAATGTAAGGGGCTTTTATGTGCTGGAATGGTAATACATTGCCAAGAGTTCAGTTTTTAGGAAAGCACACATTTCCAAATTACAGTGGAGACTGATCTTAAAATCGAGCAAATAATAATGTATAAAGCTGTCAGAGATACAATGAACTCAAGACATTACAGTAGCAATAACTTAAAGTACTGACAGTCGGGAAATATTCTATAAGTGAATTTTAGAAAGACATCTTTTTTCCCATCTTTTAGTTAGTGACTTTTTTTTTTTCCAACTTCAGCCAAAATCTGTTACAAATACTGTTAAAATCTGTAGCTAGTGCCATCTAATTTGGCAGTAATTGTGCTGACCAAAGGTTCACCTTAATCTTATCTTAAGCAGCTTACATGGATGTGTTAGCACTTGCTACTCACCCTTTGTAAATCAGCAGCCAGGCTGCTTGAACAGTTGCTGAAAGAGACTGGCCAGCATTATATTATGTCATTTTAGAATCAAAATGCAGCTGACATTGAGGCCCAGGCACTAAGAATGATTTGAGATCCACAGGTCCAGCTAGTTGCCACTGTTTGCCTCCATATTTTCTCATCCTTGATGCCAGCTCTTCACCTGGATTATTCCATGGCTGTGCTCACAGGTGGGGAGGCAGATACTACTGTCTAGCAAGCAGAGATTCACTCCGATGTTCTTTCATCTGCAGGGGGACATTTGCTTCCATGATATGCAATGTAATCGTGACTGCACAGCCATGGACCCCTTCATTTGGTCTAGGGCTGTGTGTGCTCACACTGAGTGTGCCAATGTGTATCAGCTGAAGCTGAGCATCAAATTCAACAGCTTCCACAGGGTCCCTGCGGCTGGGCTGCAGCCTGTTTCAGTATGCTTGAAAACCCAGCCTTTGCCGTATTAAAGTCTCAGGTATAGATAATTGTGCAAGTGAAAAGTGTATACTTAGGCAGTGGTTAAAGAAGATTCTCGCGCTGTATGAAGTTGGCATTAAAAAGACCAAGTAACTGTGAATTTTAAAGTCATTGCTGGTGTCGGAGTGAATTTTGCTGGTTTATAGATCTGTGATATGAAATATTACAGTAAATGAGAAATATAGAATATTTTTTCATAGATAAATTGCCTCTTAAATTGTAGTTCATCAGAGACCTGAAATATTAGAAAAAGTCCTCACAGAATTATATAACATAGAACGGTAAAAGAGCATTTTGACACACTACTGTTTGTACGCATAGCTAAACTCTGGGATTGTAGTATGATGTAACCACTATCTGAGTTTAATCAATTTTATCACAAATAACAGTGAAGAAGCAGTGACACTGGCTGTAAGATATATTTGTCTACAGCAGCAGCCAGAGACAAATGCTTGAAGTGATCTGCATAAATGACTTTTACCGAGAATCTGGATGTTAGCGCGCTGAAACCTACATAGCTGCAACTGCGCTCTGCTATTCATGCCAGCTAGCACAGAAATACAATCATGTGATTCTTGATTTTGTGTTTATATATACTTCATGGAGCAGCGTAATTTATCTTACCCAACTTTGGCTAAAGTGTGGGTATGTACTTGAAGGCATTCCTTTAACCTCTTATATCCATTCCAATTTTCATTGATTTCTCCTGCAAGACAGTGTGAATGAGCTGCTTGTCTTCTCTCTGGGTGTGGAGGGAGGCTAAAAACTGGCTTAGACTAGATGCCTAACTAAAGTTAGAAATGAGCAGCATTTTGTAGACTAAACCTGTTATTTGCTCATGTAGATGTCTCAGGTTAAATATGAGACTTTTTTTTTTTTTTTTAATAGCGCTAAGATACTACATGGCAAAGGGAACTACATAAACACAACTAAACCTCAAATCATTCCACTTGAAGGAATCATTCATATTAAAACAAATCCATCAATTAAAGCTAAAAGACCTTAGAAAATGCAGCATCTTTCTTTATTATCCTTTAGACATCAGAATACTTAGCAGAAGTACAAATTGCCATTTTCATGCTGCATTTGGGGAAACTGAGCAAAACAGCTTCACAGAACATTCACAAAAATGGTCCCAAATTTTGACAGACTGATCTGGTTTCTAGTCAAAAATCTGTTCAGCTCCAATTGAAATGGTAGCTTCTCACTAATTATGAAAAATTAGGGCAGGGTCTCAGAAAACACAAAGGTTGCTTTTGAATAAAATGAATTACCCAAGATCAGTTACGAAGTCATTAACTGATTTGAGAACAGAAACTTGATACCATCTTCCTTCTTCTCTTGGGCATGTAAGACTGAATGAACAAGCCTTTAGAAAATATAGCAGGAGACATTAATTTCATTGATAAGAAACTTGAAAAGTAGTTTTATAAATATGAATAAATAAGCATAAATGTAACTAACACATACAAGGTTTCTATGCCCTTCATATAAACTTTAATGTATATTACCCACAGGATTCTCAGGATCACTTTTAAAACATTACAAAAGATGCAGAATAAAAGCTACAATGGAAATGACTTGACTTATAGTTTTACTATAAATTAATGTATGCATCTCAGGAGCGATTCCTCTGCTTTCACTGGTCCCTAGTATGTACTCGGCAGCTGGCAGGCACACTCAGCAAGACTGGAACTTGGGAGTAACAAGAAACTTCGATCTCTAGAAGTCTTTGTTAAAAAAGGATTCTAGCTTTTTTGATGAGATGACTACAACTGAAAAAATTCTCAACACCCAAGAACTTACTTGAAGGCATAAAGAATTTCTTGGCCAAACTGGCATTTGCATTTCTACCTATAACAAAGATTTATGAGATGGATTGCTGTTACTTAAGCCATCGTATTTGCAAATATTTGCAATGTTGTAATATGGGAATTTACTGTTAGCTGATTATATTTTATACTTTATCCAGAACCTGTGGATAAAGATATCTTCATCATAGACATCAGCAGACAAAGTTGACATGAGGTTCCTTGCCCTTCACAGACCTCTTTACATGGTAACAGTGAGGAAACTACAGAATTTCAGAATGCAGTCACAAAGAGCTTTTGAAACATTTTGCAATATCATGCCCACAGGGAATTTTGCCAATGGACATGCAAAATTTTGCCAATCTTTTTTAAGATCTATAGAAGATGAACTCAAACCACAGTTAAATATTTCAAAGAGAAAAAAAAGTAATTAATTTTAACCTATGTATGAGTCTATTGTTTTCATCAATACACACACATATAATTGCACTACAATATTTTTTGATGTTGTATGTTGACTCCTACGGTGAAGTATACTTCAGCAGGTGGATCTTGTTTCTTAAAACATTCTACATGCTGAATGGTCTTTACATCACTTGTCTACCCTTCCACAAACAGTTAAGCAATCCTTAAAGACTTTGTAGCCTACTTATTTGTCTTAATCGTCACTGCATCTGTGGGGATGCCATTCCCCAAAATTAATCTTTCATGGCACTTGAGTGAGTATCTTTAAAAGAAAGGCAAAAAGAGGTTTTCACATCCCTTCACCACCTCCAAGCAGCAATGCAGCAATCTTTATCAGGCACAGAATGCCAACAACTTTTGCACATGGACACGGAATAATTTAGCGTTATGTCATAAGCCTGAAACTTTTCTGTGTTCTCTTTTTTGAATTGCTCAATGATGAATCAAAGGATACGTTATGTATTCAATGGGTGTACTTTGGCTTGAACAAAACTGTGCACACACAACTGTCCTTTCAAACACAGAGTTTTAACTTTTTTTTCCTTCTTTTTTTGCTGTACAGAAATTATTTCATGAATCATATCATGCTCCTTGGAATCATATGTTCATCAATATCTCTCTTACCATTTCTAATCTACTGGGAACGCATTTAGCTATGGCATGTGACTCACGAAAAAAAGGCATTTGTGAAATAGGAACAAGTGTACATATAACTAGAGAGACAAAGTGCATAAACTGCTACGAAGAAAGCCTCATTTTGCATATTCCACTTAATCTCTCATCAGGCTTGAAGCCAAAATTATTCTGGCCAGGCTGTATAAATATGAAGCAACCAGAATATAATTATACCAGGCTAGGCTGAACCCTAGTAAAAGGTCATGCTGAACAAAATTTTATCTACTACAACTACTGACCTGCTACTCCAGGAACTTATGAAAGAGAGCATAAAAGCTACAGTCATCCAAGGAGGTTCAATGCACTCTAACAACTGCTGAATATGTCTGGTAGTTCTTGAAAATTATTGATGCAGGTGTTTGTCAGAATTAATTTAACATTATTATGAGGATAAGTACAGCCTTCCTGTAGCATCAGACAAGTGGCTTCAGTTGAGTTCCAAGATTATTCTTCTGAATAGAAAAAATCTACCAAGCAGGTACTCTACCACGTAGGTCCCTGAAGAGGCCAAAGTCTGCTCCCTGAAGTCCAGGGTAGTGAGCTTGCTATGCACCCTCCTCACTGCCCTGAGAATCTTGAACGCCACCATTTCATGGTCACTGCAGCCAAGGCTGCGCTTGAGCTTCACATTCCCCACCAGCCCCTTCTTGTTGGTGAGAACCAACAGGAGACGTCCAGCATGACACCTCTCCTTGTTGTCTCCTCTATCACTTGGAGAAGGAAGTTATCATCGACGCATTCCACGAATCTCCTGGGTTGCTTATGCTGTGCTCTGTTGTCCCTCCAACAGATATTGGGATGGCTGAAGGTCCCCATGAAGACCAGGCCTTGTGAATGCGAGGCTGCTCCTATCTGTCTACAGAGGGCCTCATCCACTCAGTCTTCCTGGTTGGGTGGCCTGTAGCAGACCCCCACTGTAGTGTCCCCTGTCCCTGTCCTCCCTTTAATCCTAAGGCACAAGCTCTCAGTCGGCTCCTCATCCATCCCCAAGCGGAGCTCCATGCTCTCCAGCTGGTCATTGACAGAGAGGGCAATACTGCCTTTTCATCTCCCCTGCCTGTCCTTCCTAAAGAGCCTGTGTCCTTCCATTCCAACACTCCAGTTATAGGAATCATCTCAAAATTATGTTAACCACATCTTGGAACTGAAAGTCGTTCCTATCTTTATGAACAATGCATGTTTTAGCAAGAAGTTCTTCTTATCACGTTGTCAACATTTCCTGCTTTTCTTTCCTTCACAGTTGTCTATCATAGGAACATAAACACCACTGAGGACAGAGGTCATTTTCTTCTCTATTCTGGCCATTCAATTAGTAGCAAAAGATAAGTATTACGTAAAGGAAGAGAAGCTGCTGGCAGGCCTCGGAAAATTCTGTTTCATTGGCAAGGAATTTCTTCACTCAACTTACCTTTTCTTGATTCTGGCAGAGAAGACAGTCACATTCAAAGCAATACTGGCGCATCAGTTGCTTTTGGCGTTCGCTGGTGGGCATCAGTGATTCAATATAGCTGATGGTGAGCTGTGTGCAGTACATACAAAACCAGAGTTGGTATATTTTACAAAAAATCCATTTTGGGTGTATGTATAGCTAAGGTAACATTTTTTTTTTTGATACAACGTTTTCCAGCATAAAATAAAATTTTATCTTAACAGATGATTTCCTAGAAGAAATTGACAACTTCTACAAAGGGCAAAAATAAAGGGCAAAAATAATTTCCACGGAGGAACACTTTTTCATATTTCCAGATCAATATCATTTGAAATTATTAATACCCTCCCCCCCCAAATTGTAACTATTTCAACTGATACTCCTAATTTGGAAGGAAGAAAAAAAAAAGAAAAAAAAGACAGAAAGAACAAGGAGAGAGAGAGAAAAGAGTGAAGAGAGAGAGAAGAGATAGAGGAAAGAAAAAAGCTCAGTATCTGAAGTCCCTACGCATGAAATCTTATTTTCTGTCCAGCTCCAAAGTTTAAGTGTGTATTTAGCACTGTTGTTATACAACAACCAATTATCTCCAAAAATTTTGTCTCAGGGAAGGCCCTACTTTCTTGCAAATATACGTTTGAGCCTGAGGACAGCTCATCTTATGTCATATCCATCTTCAGTATGTCTGTGATGCTTCCTTTGTGACCAAGGAAGCATAAAAGCATTGCAGTCAAAGTTGTTGAAACTATTGACAAGAAAAATTATTAAAATGATAAAAGAAAATGCTTAGATTTGTGCCAGTTTCAACTCCTCATGCTGTACAGAGTGAATTCTAATGAACTAACAGAAGTCTGTAGTTTGTTCACTGTGACGCCTGTCAGAAGGAATTTTACAGGGCTAACCATTTGTAGACTTCTTCAAATGTTTAAAGTGCTGCACAGGCACAAACTAATGATAGGGGAATGAATATAACAAAATAACAGCCCAACTCAGACCAGCATTCAGTCATACATGCTATTGAGTGATTACACTACACACCCAATACACTTTGAAACACTCCAGAGAGGTCAGAGCTAAAAAAAAATCAGGTCACATTATTTCATCCTGAGCCTAGACACTTCAACTAATTGGAAGAATTTTCACATGGTTCTCAGTTAAATCATGAGAGTCCACTCAAAGAAATTACCGGAAAACCTGACCAATTTGTAGTAATGACTATGAAATCCATTGTCAGAACCTGCATTTTGCAAATCAGTGAGCATTCTAATTAAACAAGCAATTAACAAGCAACTAAAACAATGGCTGCATTTTTTTCATTTATTATTATTACAATGTAATTTGATTATATATTGAAGGAGGACTATGTTAAAAAAAGATTACTGGGATGGCAAAGTCAAGCATTTAAAATTATCTTAATCAGAAAGCCTGTGGAAAAAATAAATGTGATTTCCTAATTGAAGATTAATAGTATAATTAATGAAAGCAACAAAAATTTAAGTTCCATAGATAATAAAAAGTTAGAAAGTGTAAGAACTTTGTTAGGTTTTGCATTCTGTATAACATTGCTCTTTCCCAGCTTGTGCGTGCCTGAGCTGAGAGGGGATTAGTTTCACCACTGTTGGTTTACAGGACAGTCTGTACTAATCTTTTACACAGGAGCTGTAGGCTTCCCTCTGAGCTTTCTGTGGTGAATGGATGGAATTTGTTTTGCCTATCTCTTTTCCACTCTTTTCTCCCAAGCTTGGTCTCTTCTGCCCCATTCTCTCCAATCTGTTCTTCTTCTCATTCTCTCTCTTCTCTGCCCTTGGCCATGAGTATAATTTTCCAGTCTTATTCTCCACACCTGTTTAATCCAGCCCTCAGTTCTAGCTCCTTACAGAGCCATTCTTGGTACAATGTGCCAATTATGTCATCCTGCCAGTCCCAGATCTGTCCTTCTGCCTGCCCTGCATGCAACATCTTACACCTTTTCCCCATATTTGATCACCAACACTCTTACTCTACCAAAGTTAACAGTCCTTGTTGCCCTACTCTGGTTTCTCAATCATCTTCAGTGATCCCACCAGCTGTGACCTCGTTTCTTTCACTTGATGGTCCTACTCTGCATCCTCCCTGGTGTGGTAAGATCTCTCTCCCTTCCTTCCCACAAAGCAGTTTCCAGTCAAGCTGTAGTGCTAACCTCATACTTCAGCCATTCCAAGCCCAATTTCTCTCTCCCATCACAAGCCTCTGTTCTTATGTCTCCTTACAACTCGCAAGTGTTTTTTGTCAAAATCATTCTGCACACTGGCTTGTTCCCTGTCGCTTATCCTCTCCATAAACATCACTGGTTCTGACTCATGTCCTGTTGGGCTTTAGGTTCAGGTGGCACCTAGCAGTAAGAGGGATTTAATCAAGTTCAGGCATAGCGCAAGACAGTATGAATCTTCTGAAAAAAATTATTCTTGTGAGATTAGTCTATTTTTGGCCAAAATACTTCAGACAATGGTTTAAACTCTATCATTACTGTTGAACTCATCATTAGGCAGGATTCCATTCTAGTACTGCAAAACAAACCCACAGCCAACATTGAACATGTTTTATCTATCTTCAGCCTACAGGCTTCATCCCTTTCTCACTTTTTTTTTTTTTTCATTCATGTTCCAGAAACCTTGGAAGTAGGAACAAGTTTAGAAGTTTGAAAAGAGTAATTTCTTCTTCAGAGGTTACCAAACAGTTCTGGATATGAACAGTCATGTAACAACCTGCTCTGGATTACAGCATATGACTAGGCAGAAAGAGGAAGAGAAGAGGCTTTGTCACATTGAAACCTCTTTTTAGCATTTCAACAACTTAGGGTTTCTCTTGCTGTCAGAGGCCCCAGTCCAAATTTCCAGTCCTGCCAGAAGAAATCCATAAGTGAAAAAAATGTTTGTAGCTGGCAGACTGAGTGGGAAAATGTAATTAGAATATTTAGAGACATGACCAACCTAACGGTGACTAAGTCTATACTAATCATTTAATCATTTAAACATAAAAATTCTGTATTCAAGTCTCTCTCCTACACTTGTTCTAATTTTGGATCTCTTCATTAGATGCAAGGCTCATTTAACTTATACATATTTAGGAAATATGCCCATTTATCAAAGGTTGTCTTAATGGTATTTGCATGTAGGATATATGGTATTAATTAAAACATTATTTCAGCTGACCAAAGCTTGCCTCTTTATTGCATCGCTTATTAAGAATGCAGTAAATCTTTTCCCCCAAACTGGAGAATATACATTAAATAACATTTATGAAGGCAGGGAATTATTTAACAGCCGTGAGACTTATTGACTCTCAAGACTTTCTCCTTGGAAATGCAGCACTGTCTGAGCCCTGTTTCTCACTCTGACACAGAAATTCTTTAACTATGGGTGTGGTGGTTAGTTTCTCATCTGCCAAATGAGGTGGGCACAATTTTCCAGTACTGCCATGCTGCAGTGGACTTAATCTATGGTTTTTGTAACAGGTTATAAGCTACAAAATTTCTAGACAGAAGATTCTGTAGAAATTTCAAATCAATTATTTTCATGCAAACAGCAGGGAAAAAAAGTGAGTCCTCTTGTTTTTGCAATCATGGGTCTCAGGGTGTGAGGGAAGGATGTGTACAAAAATCTGTTCCTGAGACAGTTATGTAAGTGGTGAATAGCCTGTGCTCTTTCTGTTTTGGCATATATGATCAAAAATTCCTCCTAACTCAAGGAAAAATTTGCTTTTAAAAAATGTAATGTGACAAAATGTAATGTGTCAAACATACAGATATAAAACTTCTTCTCATAGAGTTATAGCAACAGAAATATTACATATCTTGGTTGAAATCTATCTTCATGATAGATTTCATTGCTGGTCATCTGAAATTATGATTTGTATTTAGCATCAATTTTAAAAATTAGTTGCTCTTTAATAGTACAGTATGCTGTGTGACTTTCTGCAGAAAGATACGAATTTGCTCTAACTGAACTCTGAAGCTAATGAGGAGCCATGGATTCATTTCGGACCTCAGCTAATACATCCTGTCTCTTGGCTGGACTAATTGATTTGAGAAAGGCACTAAACTAACCATAGCTATACAACTGCTGATTGGAGAACAGGCAAAATGAGCTCATGTCTGCCTGCAAAACACCAGGAAGACACAGTAATTATCAGAAACTCAATTGAAATTATAGCACACATCTTGATGCTGTTTAAAGTGGTTACTTAAGGGTTACTTACCTCTTCAGAGTAGGCTGTTTGTCTTTTTGAGAAAGTAAATTAGCTGATAGGCTACTGTATCAGTGAAGGAGCCCTGGTGATCTCTAGACAAATAATTTTTGCTTTCTTATAATCCTGCCCTATATCTTCCCTTTCTTTACAATACTTAAATTTCATTTTTGCAAAGAAGAAAGTGCAGGAAAAGGAAATCTTTGTACACTGTCAAAGTAACATCATGTTAAGTTACAAAAGCTGTGATAGCACTACAACTAATGTTATCTTGAGGAGCAAAAAGGTGTTATAATTAGTTTTGAGCTGCTGGAAGAAAGTTTTGGAAAGTCCTGTAGTCTTTTAAGTAGGGGCATATAAAATAAAATCCTCACAAAAATCTATTATTTCTTTCTTCCTGCTATTAGATTCAATTATGCTCAAAAACCTGGTATATAATAGAGTCTACAGAGTGTTAGGAGACCCTTTCTAGCCACCTCGACCCCCAATCTATCAATGGAGATCAATAGCTGCTCCCAAGCCTCATCTTCCTTTCACTTGTTTTGTTTTTTCCACTGCTCCCTATCTGTTTCGTTCCCTTTATGCCAGTTGCAGAACAGAAAACACTGACATTTAGTGATTACCAGCTGGTCAAGCACTAGAATTTGGGGTATTAGCATAGACTCATACCACCTTATATGAATTATAACAGAGTCAGAGCAAGGATGGGTAAAAAAAAA
>VXBL01003762.1:377625-442048 GCA_013400195.1 Aramus guarauna | reverse complement strand
AAAAAAAAAAAAAAGACTACCAAGCTTGAAGGAAGTTTCCTACCAGAGTGTTTTAAGTTTGTGTGGCCAGGTTTTGGTAGCAGGGTGGGGGTGGGGCTACAGGTGTAGTGGCTGTGAGAAGCTGCTAGAAGCTTCCCTCATGTCCAACAGAGCCCATGCAGCCTTTTCCAAGATGGACCCACAACTGAAGGGACCCACGCTGGAGCAGTTTGTGAAGAACTGCAGCCCGTGCGAAGGACTCGCATTGGAAAAGTTGGTGGAGGACTGTCTCCTGTGGGAGGGACCCCATACTGTAGCAGGGGAAGAGTGTGAGGAGTCCTCCCCCTGAGGAGGAAGGAGCAGCAGAGACAACATGTGATGAACTGACCGTAACCCCCATTCCCTGACCCCCTGTGCTGCTCAGGGGGGAGGAGGGAGAGAATTCAGGAGAAAAGCTAAGTCCAGGAAGAAGGGAAGGGTTGGGGGAAGGTGTTTTAAGATTTAGTTTTATTTCTCATTAGCCTACTCTGATTTGATTGGTAATAAGTTAAACTGATTTCCCCAAGTGGAGTCTGTTTTGCTCATGATGGCAACTGGTGAGTGATCTCTCCCTGTCCTTACCTTGACCCATGAGCCTTTTGCTGTATTTTCTCTCCCCTGTCCAGCTGAGGAGGGCAGTGATAGACCGGCTTTGCGGGGCACCTGGCCTACAGCCAGGGTCAATCCACCACACAGAGCCAAAATTTCACTTTAAAAATTCTACATTTAATGAGGATTATAAATGTTATTTAAACAGACAAATAAGTTATATAATAATAGAAACGAAAGCTGTTATTTTGAACATCAACTAAAACATTCATTGACAAAAGCCAAAGGGAACGTAGTGTGTTTTTGTTTAAAATGGTAACTTTCTGCCCTCAAAGCGCATGCAATTTCATAGAACCACATTAGTATAAACCTCAAATAATATACCTAAAGATAAATATGAACTTCTGGTTTCTGAAGGAAAATTTAAGGACCAGACACTTCTCCATCTTCCCAACTCTCAGTATTTTATTGCTATTCCTGCAATACATTTTGTTTTCTTAAAGCTTCAACTTGGGAAACCATGCAATGAGTCCCTTCTTTCAATGCCTACAAAAAATAACATTCACAACTCATGATTTCTTAGTGCTTCAGGACTGGCAACACTGTCTTTCCCACAAAAGGCCTAGATGGCTAGAATTTTTGTGTATGATTTTAGGAGTGATTAATTTTCCAAATATACAGCACCATCAAATCTAGCACATTAAGTCTGTAAGGATTCAGGCAAACCTTTTCTGTCTCAGGAGTCCTATTTTTCTACTGCCCGAGATACATTTTGGCTTAGCATTTCAACAAATTTCAAAGCCCAAACCAAAATTCAATTAAAAAAACACTAAATGCCACATGCCTTCATGTCAAAAATATGCAAAGCCAACAAAATCTGCCTAGACATGAGACTAAAACTGAACTGAAACAACTTTCATCAGGACATAAAAACTTTTTGAGATTCTCATACTCTTGCAAGCTTTTTATCACTGACTTGATAAATATAATTACTGTGTATAGCACGAGCACTCTAAAGTGTGGTTAGGGCATAAATTTTATTCCTGAATAAATCTGCATCACACTGCAGCAGCTACACCCAATATAATAGTATCTCTTCTTCTGGTTTACAAGCAAAGTCAGGTTTACTGGTTCATCCTTCTTTATATAACTGTGGGATGACCACAATGGCCAGTCGCCTCAACTCCCTGTGTCTGTTTTCCCTGTGATTATAGGTGGTCAGCAACTCCTTATCATGAGTAAATTGCTGTAGTGTCCTCTGACAGAAAGCACTACAAATGTGCAAAAATATTTTTACTTCTCACTGGCCTAGCAAACACATCATATTGCAGGGGTTGAGACTTTCCTGGCAAGGGTCCAGAAGCCATATCAAGTTTGTTCCAGCATGTACAGTAAAGCCACAGTCCTCTTCTACTAATCTGAGCTTGACTTGCTACTTAGCTTCTCCTTTCTAATAAATCTTAGTGTTTATTTACTTTCTATTAATTATTACATAGGGGATCTCATTCTGTCTAAATCTAGTGTACATTTGAACAGGATAAGGCAAGTTTTCTGCTGCCTATAATTATTAAAGTTTTCATGTTGCCTCCGGACTTGAAACAATGTTCATCTTACCACCTTAGAGTACTCAGTTTATTCAGAAAACCCAATCAGATTCCTGCCCTTCTACTCTGCTCTCATGAGACCCCACCTGGAGTACTGCGTCCAGCTCTGGGGGCCCCAGTACAAGCAAGACATGGAGTTGCTAGAAAGAGTCCAGAGGAGGGCCACGAAGCTGATCAGAGGGCTGGAGCACCTCTCCTATGAGGACAGGCTGAGAGAGTTGGGATTGTTCAGCCTGGAGAAGTGGAGACTCTGGGGAGATCTAATTGTGGCCTTCCAGTGCCTGAAGGGAGTCTACAGGAAAGCTGATGAGGGACTGGTTATCAGGGAGTGTAGCGACAGGACAAGGGGTAATGGGTTTAAGCTGAAAGAGGGTAGATTTAGATTGGATGTTAGAAAGAAATTCTTCGCTGTTAGAGTGGTGAGGCACTGGAACAGGTTGCCCAGAGAAGCTGTGGATGCTGCATCCCTGGAAGTGTTCAAGGCCAGGTTGGATGGGGCTTTGGGCAACCTGGTCTAGTGGAGGGTGTCCCTGCTCATCCCCAGGGGGGTTGGAACTAGATGGGCTTTGAGGTCCCTTCCAACCCAAACCATTCTATGATTCTGTGATTCCTAACATCTATTTTCTCTCCCATTAGCTCATCTCATGACCTCAGTAATATAAGTGAAAACTCAGCTCACAACAGGTAATGTTGTTTCATGTCTGTAGGTATGTAAATTCAATACATGGCTATTAAGAAAACTGAGCTCAGCCTGCTGCAAGCATCAGTAAGACAGCATGGAAAGAAGTTGTACCAAAGCTGCCATGCAGAACACAGAATGAAAAGTGGCAGCAGTTGTATAAGAGGAAAAGTAATTGAGTGTTGAAAATAATATTAAACTGCTGACATACATCCCCTCATAATAATTTTCTTTTCCTTCCTCTTTCTATAGCAGCTCTAAACTAATATTCGCTTTTTATCTTCACTTTCTCACTTATGCCCATTTTCTTCCTTAAACACTTCGTTATTCAAAGAAGCATGTACCTCAGACTGAGACTTTTATTTCTAGGTAAGTCAAGAGGGCACCTGCTTTAACACAGTGTATATATATATATATATAAAATAAAAACTTACATGTTCCTTAGGGCAAGTTTTCCCTTCAGTACCAAAATCAGAAGTAAATGTTGCAACAAAGACACCAGAACCTGAGTTCTTTGCAAACTTCTGACTTTATTTGACTGCCTCATTGGAGGCAAAGTGTTTTGGAAAATATTCTATGCCCACACAAGGTGCAGTCATTTTAAAGTCTGTATTCACACAACTGCCAGTCACAGCAAGCAAATTGGTCCTAGCTGCCCTGCTTTATAACTTTTATTTATTTCCTGATTGTCTTACGAATGACTTGTAACTTACAGCATATCTGTTTCACTACTGATTTTCACCTAGAGACTTCTGTGCGTTACAGACCACTAACACTAAGTCTAAAATTTGAGTCATAGCTTCCCAGCCACAGCACAGTCTGCACGGTGGTCAAGCCTGCAAGGGAATTCTACTTCACTTCTCACTCCAAAACCACCCAAGGCCACCTGAGGTTCTCTCCCACTCTGTAAAAGCTGCTTTTTACAAACAATTGCTTTATGAAATTTACCTAGAAAAATATATCCACATACATAAAAATAAGATAGCTTCAGAATTCAGAACTCTTATAATTAACCCAAATGTATCCTGGCAAGACATTAAAATCTACTGTATTTTTAAATAAACAACTCATCTTGGTCAACTGGGAAGCCAAGACGAAAGTTATGGTATATGGATAAAATGGAAGAAAAGTGCCTATAATTTGGCTTGAACAAGAATGCCAGACTGAAAGATGTCTACACTTAATAGCTCCACAAAAGTATATTGCATCCTAAAAGATTTCTCTTGGCAAAAAGGTAAGTATGCAACGCATTTCTGTTGGTTGTCCACAATATTTTACCTAAAAAAAGATTTTACCATTTACTTATTTTGATAGTCTACTATCTTAGAGAAAGGATACATTAAAAAGAGAAAACACTTCATAGGGAGGAAGAGATACTACCTCTCAATTAGAATACATATGCCCTTGATCATCCCAGAGTTTGAAGCACAGGCGTGAACCGTATTTACATTAGGTCATGATTTTGACATGACCAACAGCTAGGACTGCATAGGTCATTGGTAACATATATACACGTCTTTGCAGGCCTTACTATGCAAATTCACTATTGCATTGCTGCAAAAGACATTTACTTTTAAATGCTTACCTAGCCACAAATTATTATTTTCAAAGTAACACAGATGCTGTTATAAAACAAAGCTGAGAATACCTTCGATCAAAATATCCCTTCCAAGAGATTTCTGACTTGAAGTCTTTTATAATGAAATGGACAAGAAAACAAACCTCGTCTTGCTACTTTCCCTGTCAATGAAAAGTTTACTACAATAGTATGGTTGCACACTGACAAATGCTTATTGTTGCAATGACTTAGTGAACACTGCATTCCACCCAGAAATATTGTAAGTGTTTCCACCAGGGTAAAGACTTTCAAATACAAACTAAGTGGTGTGCCTAGAGGAGGAAAGGAGGAACAAGAATTTATCAAGACTGCTAGTGATTTATGAGAAGTAATGATTATGGGGCCCAGGCAGTGTGAAGAGATGATTCTATTTATCATTTTCCCCCTGATAGCTATGTGCTAGAAAGTGGCATCAATATATCATCAAAATATTAAGCTGGTGGCCCTGCAGTCTGGAATTTATTTAGGGAGATGTCATTGTTGCAGGTGTCTGTGATGGAAGGGAGGACAAGTTAATTACCTCTTCACCAATCTGGATCTCTCGGATGGAGCGAAGTAAAAGCTGGTATCCTTCAAAAACGATCACGCAGTTTGGGTCGCAGCTGTGGTTCAGTAAAGACATGCTGTGAGGGGTGGTAGAGGGGGAGAAAGACAGAGAAAGAACTTTACAGAGGAGCCTCCACTGCCATTCCCCTTTAATCATTTAAAAGTAGCTAACACGATTACATCTGAAGTATCAAGCAATAAGCAATTAAGTTATGAAACAGATAAAATCCCTGGTAAATCAGCTGCTCCTGGTTAGGGGAGGAAAATTAATGCTTAGAAGATTTATATTCATAGTTAATAGGAGCCATGCCTGGATCTCTTCACGTGTTTCTGTCTTCTGCGTACTCAGGGCGGGAGGGAGGCGATGGCCTCCCAGCAACTCTCTGAGAGGGCAAAGCAGGCAAGCGGGGAACAAGGCAGAGCAAAAGGTTAGTACCTTGGGACTGTGTTTTATTTCTGCTGCTTCTGCTCAGTTTCAGAGCACTAACCTTATCAGTTACCTTGACTCTCACTGAAGCAGAAAGAGGCCCACAATCAATCTGTATTTCATTGCAGCAGAAAATGGAATATGCCATGTCCCAAAAACATAGTATACTTGGTGTATAGAGCTGAAAGAGGAGATACAGCCATTGCCTCTGCCACGCATATTTTGGTCCAGCCTCTGCTCTTGTGGTGTGTGACAGTTGAAGCAGCACCGCTCATTGGGGAGCTGCAGCCACCCCCAAGAGACACACACACATTGGTGGATCTCCTGACACAGACATGCCCTTTCCTCTTTTTTGAAGGAGACTGTTCACAACAACATCAATAACATCTGCTATATGCTTTTGAGTCCCATGTTTCACTAGCTGAGAAACAGCTGACTTTGCCAGGCTAACATCAGTCCCATAGCAGACACAGGGCTGATGGTTCTTCCCCTATGAGAATGACCCATTGAAAGTACAATTCTGGGATCATCACACTGGAAGAAGAATTTTTGGCTTATCCAGCTCCTGGCTGCCTTTATTTGCTTTCTCAAAATCCCAGCTGTTGTTGGCAAAATAGAAGATGTTGCTGAGGGTCAGAGCCCTGCACCAAACCATGTTTATTCAGTTCTTGACTCTTAAAGGAGCTATCAACAGGAGCCTGACTCTTTTGAGATCCCTTCTGGCCTCATAAAATATCTCCACAAGAACCCAGTAATGTGCAGTGGGAGATAGTTTCCATTTCACTTCCTGTGAGATCACTGAGCTTACTCTGAAAGCTGCTGGCAAGGTGATGCAAAGAACCACCACAGGATTTTATCTATTTTAAAATATATTGGGATGCTCAAGCTATCAAGCCATACAACAATATACAACCTGTAAGTAAGAAATTATTTAAATATTAACATCCATCTCTCAAGGGGCTTATCTTTTCACCTTACTGGTTTCTTAGTTATGGTAATTTACTAATAAATGTGTTCAGTCTCTTTCTTTTAATTGCCAGTTCAGAAGGCTCTTGGCTACAAAATATCTGTATTCTAAAGCAATGCTGAACAGGTTTGCTTTTACTAGTCTCAGTCATACATTTTTGATGTCAGCATTTATTCTTACTTAGAAAAGACTACCACCAGCATAAAAATAAAACATAAAGATATATCCTATTTAAACTGTTTTAACTCTGTAATCAGGACTATTAAGAATGTTTTCAACTTGATCATATTTTTTTTATTCTCCTTTAATTTATTTGCATTTCCTAGTTTCTCATTTGGACATGTTACCTGCTGCTTTGATGGTCCCTACGGCTACCTAGGAAAAAAGGAAAAAAAACTAACACAGATTTTGCCAGTGAATGAAACAGTGTCCACAGTACCTGGGATACAGGCCAACACCAACATCCTGCATCTCCCCATTGCTGATGGTGAAACAGTTACAGGTCACCTGTAAAAACAAGGGAAAAAATCCAGGATTACCAGAATCCTTTGGAAACCCCATACTCAAGTGAAAAAAAAAAAAAAAAACAACTTTCAAAATAAAATGAAGGGGCAATTGGTAATTGGATGAGAAACATTCAAGCCCAACACTGGTAGTCTTTCATTTTAGAGCAATCACATCTGGGACACACTCTCCTGTAAAACTACAGTCAATTAAAAGCAGAAATATTAGTATCCTGCAAAAATGTGGGGTTAAACACATGCAGNGGAGGGGGAGAAAGCCACCCTACACAGAGCCTGAGAAGCTCAGCCCAGAGACAACACAGCAGATGACAGTGACTGCTGATGAAGAGCGGCTGTTTCCATGCAAGGACTTTGCTGATGCCAGGCTGTCACAGCACCTTTTAGTGAGTACCTGTGGAGCCCAAAGTATATACATGGGACAGTTTTGAAGTAAATAGCAACCTTGACTGTGGCAACGTGATATGGACATAAATAAATACAGACAGTGCAATAGCATATCTTTCACATTATGAGTATTTTGGTTAGCATGTAAAAGATCACATGAAAAAAACATGTTCAAATTAACATTCAAGAGATATATTATTTTTCATTTAATTTCAAATATTCAGCTTGATAGTGTATTCTTCCCTCATAGAATCATACAAAGCTAAAGTGGTTTAAAAAAGAGTGGGAAAGAATGGAAGTTGCTTGCAAGTAGATATAGCCCTACCCCAAACTATCAAATTGAAGCTTCTTGGTGTTCAACTCCAAGATAGATCAGTGCTTTGTACATGATTAGCAAGTATTGTTTTCATGGGCTTAAACAAGAACCAGAACTCAATTCCTAATGAATTTTTTTTTGGAACAGCTTGGGTGGTTTTTTGGTGGTGGTGGTGTTTTTTATTATTTTATTTTTTTAGATAATCTGTTGGTCAGTTATAAATGACATACTAATAAAATATTTTATGTAGAAAAACACTGCATGATACTGCATACACAAGAAAAGTTCCAGGTCTCTTCTACATAACATTAGATTACTAATATCATTAATTCTTGTTAGAACAGAAAATGAGTTAGAGTAGGATTTGGCAGATGTGAAAATGAGATTTGAAAGTTGTAGTTTTATCCATAGAGTAATTGCCCAGAACAGTATATGCACACCTCTGTTTTAAAGAAGTACATTGAACAATTTAATAATATATTTTATCCTATAAATTGACAAATTATTATTTATGAAAGCATTAACCATAAGGTGAAAATAAAATCCTCTTTCAAAATTTCTCATAAATTCTGACAGCAACATTAATTTAAATAAATGTACATGCAGTAGGGCATGTGTTTTTTTTAAATGGTTAGACAATACTTTGATTAGTCCATTATTTATGTAACCCATTCAAATGTTCCTGATCAATTACCAAAAGCATACATCTTAATTATTTCTTTCCTGCTGGCATTGGATATAAAGTGTCAGACAACTTCTGAGCAAAGATTAGTCCATTTAAAGTGGCAATTATCCTGGTTCTAAAAATATTGACTCAATTTTGGTATTTATTGAAAAAATAATGCCTTCCAGGTAAAAGAGAAAGAAAACCAGCTTATGTGGACCTTAGCTCTCTCTAACGGATTATGAAGCAGCAGAGGTCAAACATCTCTTAGAACTAAATGAATCCTTCTTCCTTGAAAATCTCCTATTATTAAAATAAAACTGTTTATATTAACAATATTGAATTTTGATCACTGCAGAGTTATAGGAATTGTTTCATCATTTTCTATTAAAGGTGTGTATTCCATTATGTGAAAACATTTACACACAGAAGTCACAACAGTTTTACTTTTTCATTTTCATAAACATGCATTAGCTTTTCATGCCAGGATATATGCAAAGAAACATGTGAGGTGAATGGACGCTCTGAGATTCAGACATCAACAGCATCTTTCAAGACCAGTTTGCCATAAGGCACTTTTTAACTTTTGTGGTTGAGAGGTTTTCACAGTATGTAGTTGCATCTCAATATCCCAGTGAGATAGTGAAACACCATCAAATTTCTAATTATTTGCAGTTTCAAATATGGGAGTGGGAATCCAAAGTATAGAAGGCCAGATCTAAAAAGGTATTTAAGTATGTAAATATTGGCAGAAGTCTAACCAGTCCTGTGAATTTTGAGCTACATGATTTTGCTCACAATCCTACCAGAGGCATAAGAAGTTTCAGCTATTCCAAGGTTTGATTAACCTCCTAGGAGACAATCTTTCCCCTCTTTTAAACTCAGGTATGAAAAAAAACAGTGATGCACTTATAAAGCATACTACAGATAGTAGCCTTTGTTATGGCTGCTTTCTGTCCTCAGCAAGTGGAAAGAGAGAAATTGAGATGGTGGTGGTAGGAGGAAGATCTCATCATTTACGATTTGAGAAATTCTGATATAACGACAATCCTCAATGGACAGTTAGCTGCTGGTAACACATATCAAATATGAAATCTCCATAGTCTGTCAACTGGAGATAGGGTTGGTTGTTTTCTTTTAGATTTCTTACAAAGTCTCTAAAAATGTACAGAACCTCTCTACATTTTTATTCATGTAAACCTTTAAGAAGTTTTAAATCTCAAAGTTAAAGATCAGTCCTATCAAAAGGAGTTCTGAGATTTCAATCCAATAATCCACCACAAGAATTGATGTTGTAGACCACAACTCCCAAGAAACAAAAGGAAGAAGGCATTTCTTTTACAGAACACCTGAAGAAAAATCCATTTTCCTAGCTTCCCAGGATTCACAGATTTAAGGTTTACGTGTAGCTCACATAACAGCTAAATCTGGAGTATTTAACACTACTTCAGGAGAACACAGATAAGCTGCTTGTTGCCGAGGCAATCGTTTGTGGATCATAGAATCACAGAATGGTTTGGGTTGGAAGGGACCTCAAAGATCATCTAGTTCTAACCCCCCCAAAACAACAACTACTGGGACTGGAACTCAGTCCATTTCTATGGAAATAAAACAAGACAAACAACATATTTGTCATGTGTCATAGTATTTCTTTCAAGTTTTCATAATCACCTCGTGTTGTCTTTTTTCTACCTTAACTGACGCACCTTATTCTTTACACTACAACCAGGTTCTGATTCTGTGTGATCCCAGATTTTAAAATAAGAAAGAATAAATAGTTCTCAGCAATCTGGCACTTCAAGAAATGGGTTCTTCCTCACAAAGGCATGGCCCTTGTTCATCTTAATTCCTGTAGAATCATTTATCTCAGCTATATAATTTGTGCTGTTGTTCAGCTTGTCCCTTCTGATTCCTCAAAAAATTCCTCTCTGTCCAGAACTAAAACTGCATATCCACACATGGAGACAGAACAGAGGGCTCACAGGGTTTGTTATACTCACAAATACGGAAAAATGCCCACATATTTCAGAAATTCAAAGTCGCAAAATAGAATTCCTTGCCATTTCTAAAATTTCTGAAATAACACATCGCCCAGCTTGAGAATCAAAGGAAAATTCTCAGGGAAAGTCACAGACTTTTCAAACCTCCACAATGCAGAACTTACTTAGGAGTATCCTAGAGCTCTCAGGGCTTATTGTTATAGCCTGATTGGCCATACAGTTCACTAACAATTTAAAGACTCAATTCTCAGTGTTTTGAGTTGGCTCCATGGCAATAAATCCTGCAAGTTTATTTGAAAGGAACTGATATTTCAAACAACAAACATATTATATAAACTGATTGAATTAAATAAAAAGATTTGTTCTTTTAAGAGACTGCATATGTTTTAGAGAGGTATACTGTACTCAGTAAGGTAACCCAAGTAGAAGACATAATCTTTCCCAGACTGGTAAACACACAGAGAGTAAACCAACTTTACTGACTGACCATTATTCTCAGGCATACTTTAACAGCAAATAAAAATTACTGCAATCTGTTAAATTCTACTTCCTCTCTGAGTGACACATTAAAACTCATTAAATGTACCTCATAAGGAGGTCTCTCTTCTCAAGACGTCTGGAGCTACTGTCTGAGCAATCTCTGGCTATGCCAGACCCACAGTCTAGTGGACAGCCATGAAAATTTATTTTAGTGTTTGCATTTGACAGGGTATGAAGGCTTCAGTTTGGCAACATACCGAGTTGCTGCTTTTGGTTCAGACCTCATTCTTATCTCTTTATACCATGGATTTGCATTTGGGTTAAATAAAGCAGAGTCAGACTTGATAGCAGGACATTTCAGATTTGAAATTTGGGACATTAAGACAATGAAAAATGTCAATAAGGGAGTAAGGGAAAGAAAGCAAATCATTATTGGCCAACACTTGTTGCACAGATCAAATTTCAAATACCGGGACTAATAATCAATCATTTTGTCTCCACGTGTTCCTGTATGTTTCTGCAACACAGTGAGGCAGCTCTTATAACATGCATAAGAAACCATCACAAGAAGGATTACCAAAGGGTATATTGCACTGATAGGGTCAATCTAATTTTCAGCTTTGATATACAATGACACCCGCCATCTCTGTAAATGGTGCATCACAGCTGGCATATTCTAACCCAACACTAGGAAGAAAG
Organism: Aramus guarauna; assembly: GCA_013400195.1. Taxonomy (NCBI): domain Eukaryota; kingdom Metazoa; phylum Chordata; class Aves; order Gruiformes; family Aramidae; genus Aramus; species Aramus guarauna. The sequence goes on along the minus strand of VXBL01003762.1, from coordinate 430,573 downwards.
CCATAGCTAACACTTTTTCCCCTAATTTATGAAGCCAACCTAATGTAAATTAAAGATATATATATATATATATATAAACAACCTTTCATGGATTATTCAGTTTCTAATTCACAGCAAAGCTGGCTGGGTATTCCTGGTCATTGGCAAATATTTAACAAAAGATGATGTAGCCATTTCTCATGTTAACAGGCTTCTCAAGAGACTCAAACACTAGCCAGGAGGAAGGGGTGGGCAATAAATGCTTTGCAAGGGGCACGCTAATTCCAATGACCAAGACACACCCCAGAGACCTTCTAGCACCACTACATCCCACTATAGCTCTGCATTGATAGCTCTTGCACACTCGAGGATGAACAGATACCAGGCACAGATGGTCGATAATGGTCAAATCTGCTAATGACTTCATTTGGCACATGGAGCACCAGAGCAACAGTGCTAAACATGGCAACAGTGCTCAACTGTAAACGCACAGTATGCCACGGCAGTGACAGACCTGTCACGCCTCTGTTTTCAATGTATTTCACTCACCTGCTCACGGCCACAGCCCATGACACCAGGGCTTCCCATGCAGGCAGAGCTTCTCACCCTGAAACCTCAGCTCTGTGCACTGGACAGGGTATTGGACAAGGAGAGAAGAGATGGGACAGTGTGGGAAGGCGTCTGCTACCAGAATGCTGTGCTGAGAGGAACCCTGTTACAAGGCACATTTGCAAACTAGACCTTTGTGGCTCATATATTCACGCTTGCACGTTTTACTAAATCAGGAACTTTGAATCTGATTCTATGTTGCATTGTACTTGGGACCTACCTACTACTTTCCATAGGAGCCACAGAACCAAAACTAGATGAAGGACACGTCAGAAAGGTCAAAACCAACAGAGAAAAAAAATCCATTCTGTGGTGTTTTGTTCCAGACAGAAATCAAAACATACTAGAATGCCTTTAGGAAAGCTTTATCTTACTTAGATTTGCAGACTAACAAAAGGGGACTAGTAGTTAATGGTTTGTGATACTTGCTCAGAAATCAAATTTTACTGCAATACCATAAAATTTGGAGAAGTTAAATTTCTTTCACATCATGACTGAATTTGCAATTATTTCGTTTTACTTGAAGAACAAGTCATCCTATTAATCTCTTGTACCAATACATCAATGTTTTGGCTGAATTAGAAACTACCATCACTTCAGAGCTAGTTACAGCAAAGACGTGTATTTCCAACTGTTTTCTTAGTTCTTCATCTCATGCCTTTGGAGATCTTTCTTCACATCAACTGTCAATATTTCAGGCCTTTTTTTGCTATTCTAGCACATGAAAGTTTCTGACGAGTGTGCAGAACACGGGTATCCCTCACAGAGGGCTGTCACCACCTACAAGCCAGTAGACCAGATAAATTTGGCCTGACATTAACAGATGATTTAATGCAAGTGTGCTTCAGGCATCTCTTTTTACTACTTAGCTAAGTGGTGCAATTTTGATTAGAATGGAATGAAAATAGGTCATGGCAAATTACCTCCTCTTTTTAACTCCACACATACTTCAATCTTTCAAACAAAAACGCTAGGCTGCGTAGCTAAATATATTTGATTGCTAAGAATTTCAAAGCCATCTTTACTAGGACAAATGTTATGTTTGCTATGGTACTTTTTTTTTTTTTTTTTAAGTGTGTGCAAGATGTAGTTACAAACCTGACACTTGAAAAGCTAAAGCCTGAAACATGCAAAAATATTGCACTCTTTGGGTAAAATGAAGCATCTTGAAGTTTTGTAGAACTCCCATTAAAAATTTTGTGCAACCTGTCCTAACCTTTTCACAAATTTCTCCTCTGACAACAGTCAGCAAGTCTCATGTTCCCTTTGGTGAAATTCTAGCTTTTACTCAGCTCTGCAAATATTATTATTATTCCTGCTTTTTGGAACAGAACTGAAATGCATCTATTTCTGGAGCAGAACTGGAGAGGGAACTGCAAAGCCACTAATGGCTCATATTACAGTATGCTTGCAGCATTTGGCATTATTAATTGGAGCGGAGTAGAGGCATGACATCCTTCTCTTCATCCTCATTTTCCTACTCCAGTCCTGTGAAATGGGCCAGAGTTATTAACTTGATTTCAACAGCCACTGCATACTCGCCTATTGAAAATAAACTGCTTGTTTATAGAATGAGAGCAAACTTCATGGGCATCCAGGACTGGTTAACTGACTGTATTTGTCATACCTATTTTGTTACAGATAGCTGTTTATCTGCTTTGTAATGGAATATTAAAAAAATAAATGTTGGACTTAATATGAAAAAAATAGGTTGAGGTTCAGCTGTGGTTGCTGGTATGAAAATTACATAGGCAAACCCATAACATTAATGAATTAATCTTTTATACCTTCAGCTAATAATACAGGTGGAATAAATTACTATCTGTCATCTCCTTCCATTAGCCAGACTATTTTCTCATACCAGGCTCATAACTGCTAGGCAGCCTAAGTTAGGTGAGATGAAACCTAGCCTAAATTCTTCAGGGTTTGCTGACTTTATATTCACAGTTACAATATAATTGTTATTCCTTCTGGAGGAGCTTGTTGAGCTAGACCTTCAAGGATATTTACCTCCCGAAGTTCATTGACCATGGATTTGGTCAGTTGAGCTTAGTGGATTATTGCCACTCTTTTCTCTTTTTCACTCTTTTGCCCAACAATATCTTTTCTACTGGGGCGGGGGGGGGGGAAGATAAAAAAGAGGGGAAAGTGAGGGGAAGATAAAAATCTGGCTAAAACTTCTTTCATACCATTTCTTTAAAATTGTTTCCACCAGGAAACTTCTGAAAGCACAGGAGCTGAGGATGCTTGAAGAGGAGGAAATTTCAAAAGGAGTAAAAAATATTGAAAATTCTCTTCCAAAATGTGATGGCATAAACAGAGTATTTTTAAACCTTAAAAACATATAGAAACATAAATAAAATATTTCATTTTGAAAATTCATCTGAAAAAGGCAACAAAAAAATTAATCTTGATTACCTTAGAAAGTTGGAAAGCATTTTTTAGATCCCTCCCAACACACATTATTTCTAACAATTTTTTCATAAGTAGCATCTAGTCTCACTTTGCTACTTGAGTTACAACCCAAACCAGAGATGACTGAGGAGTTTGAGAACTGAACCTAATCCTTTTTTTTTTTTTGGGGGGGTGAAAAAAAAAAAGAAACAACTCATGCCAGTATATGACACAGTAAAGCTTTATGTGTCCACAAGCACTGCAAAGCAAGGCGAACTACAACCTGCTTTGTTTTGTATTAACCAGACAAAATCTCAGGCTCCTTTGCACATTGAGGTCCAAAAGAATACTGGTATTGCTGCCAGTTCCTTCCATTTTTCTTATGTCTTTTCCCTATAAATAAACTACTACTACTTTTCTTTTGACATACAGTTTCATTAAAAAAAGGTGTAAGTATTGGGGGGTTTTATCAAATCATTAAAACAAAAATATTTTTAAAAGAATTTAAGTTATTTAGGTATCATTTATTTTTTAACTTATTCCTATCATTCAAACTGGATGACATTACTACTTCTAAAAATCAGTGGGCCAGACACATCTTTTTGTAAATCCATCACCATCAATGGTTTGAGCCCCTTTCTCCCCATTAAAGGCCTTTGGAAATCAGTGAGTAAGGCAATAGGAAACATGCGTTACGTTCTTCCATGTAGTTGGCAGATCAAACGTCTGCTGAGAGCAGGTCATTTAAATTACATGCAAAATTATAACTTGAAAATGATATGAGCTGTTCACAAAATGCCAATGTAGAATTTCATAAATAAAATACTATCCTTTTGAAGTTTTTTAGCACTTGATTAGCATATGCCTGCAAAATGCTTTTCAACTCACCCTTACTCCTTCCTTCCACCGACAGCGCATGAACAGTGTTGTCAGATACAACAACTGATGCTGCTGTACTACAGGAGGTGTTCTGCACGAGACAGGCCAGAGCTGCCTGTGGCCAGTGAAAAGGAGCAGAGTACCAGCTGATACTTATCAAATATATTGAGTCCAGGTGGCAATTAGAAGTTTAACAGGACAAAGTAAAACTGTGAAACAAAAAGCCCACTATGTATTTAATCCTGAAACACTGAAATACCCAGCTAACTGCCTTAATGAGAGGTCTTTGGGGAAAAAAAGTGGTAACTGCCTATTAAAGGCAGTGAAGAAATGGTTAAATGCAGACTACAGTTCTAGACCCCTTTCTGACTGAAAGGGAAAACTGATTGCACTTTGAGCGTGTGTGCTGGCACAGAAGAGTGAATATGACCATATCAGAAAGTAGCAGGATATGATAAGGCAGAGTGCAAGTTAAACTCTGTTTCCTTCTCAGGACAAAATAGAACAATATTACATTTAAAGTAAAGATATGATACATAGAACAAATTAAAACTAAAGCGGTAATTTTAAGGCCTATATAACTCAAGTACTCAATATTCAAGCAGTTTTTGGATTTCCATAGGATGTGTGCATTCCTAGTATCTCTGAAAAATCAACTTCCCAAGGGCTTCCAGCCAGCTTTTTTTTTCTACATCTCTATTTTTTGGGCTGTTTCAAACATTACTCTGATCAGGAAACAGTCGAAGTAATTTAATTTTCAGAATTCCGTAACATTGGACATGTTTAGTCTCAACACAGTACATACGCTTCTAGTTACTGTGAGGCATAGCTTTCATACTGATGCCACTCATTTTCTCATTCCCATAATTGTCCGACGTTCTTGGACAATACTATTTGATGATAAACCACAGTCAGTGAATGGCATCTAGCAATACCAAAGAGAATTTGCTAGCATTGTGTGCCATATTTGAGCATATTGGGAAGTGATAGGGAGTTAAGTCAGGGAAAAAAAGAATAATTCTGCTCTACTCCTTTGGATGCGCAGGGTGCATTTGATACCCAGGACCTAAAACAGAGAATTTCAGAGCTGCATTTCCCATTGGTAGGCCAGGGTGGGAGATTTTGCTTGAAGAGGCTTTGGGTGCTAGAACCTGCTCCACTCAGAAGTGCCTGGATAGTTGCTACAGAGTAAGAGAAACCTCCTTTTCACATTTTGTTTGGATTCCTTTGTGACTTCTGAAAGTAGTAGTAGAAAATAACTGTTTTGTTTCCCCAAAAGAAGGAACCAGGGACATGTTTTGGGTAGTTATGTGGGAACAAGGCTTAGGGCACCCACCATGCCTGTACCCCAGAAACTAGTAGAGGGAAGGTCACCATACCATCCATCAAGATTCCTTAGCAGAAGTGTCATTACTTCAACAGAGCAGATTAATAACTCCCAGTATACTGTTCTACCTACAAATGAATAGAATAGATTTCCCTTTGAAATAGCTTTTTTCTTTATTGTGCCAAATTAGTAGTAGCCATTACATAGATTTTCTGTATCATTACTATATGCTATTACTAGTTAGGAAAAAACCCACAATACTTGAAGGCAGCATTAAGCTACACTTTCATTTCAGTAAGATCCACAAAGTAAAGAAAATATAATGATTTACTCCAAAATAAGCTCATAAATTCAGTTCAAATAGAGAACTCCTAGTCAATGCGATATCAAACAATGAGTTGACAAAAGAACTGTAAAACAGCTACATATAGAGCAGCTGTTAATAGCACGGCTAGAATCATAGCTTGCAGAAAAAGTGAGGAAAAAGGCAAACTCCTATGTATGCTTCCTACTTAACAAACTCTTTTATTGTATACAGACTATGTATGTAAAATGGTGAGAAAATGGTCAAATAATTGCATTATTTGATCTTTCACTCATAAAGAAAAAAAAAAGTATTTCATTTTGAAAACTCTCTACTGGATACCTTGGAAATACAGAAATAAAGGAGGGTTAGACAAACACTACACTGAGCTCACGGTTCAAATGCTTGTGGGTAGCTAAGTTCACAGACCTGTATGTAATAGCTGTCTACAGGAAATACTTGTGTTAGCTAAAGAATTTTCTCCTTACTCCTTCACCTTTGCCCTTCCATAAACTCACCAGCAAAGAAACCTCCTAAGACCATTTCTGTGATGAACAGGACTTTCCCCACCTCTACGAGATGAACTAAACCTAGCAGCCAGGAACAGAATCTGTCAACTTCTAAGAAACATGATTTTAGCAAGTATAACTGATAAAGGATATACTTTTATACCAATAAGCTTGAAAATAAACTGATCCAGTCCCTGTTCATTTGTCCCTGTTAAGACTCCACATGCTTTTTTGAAGCTTGTAACACAAACAAGAGCACAAAATTTGCACTTATATTAATGTAAACTGGCAGTGACTGCAGTGGCATCAGAAGAGTTACACAAAACAACAATTAAGTAGGAAGAAAGTTCACAAGTTGAACTAGAATTAAAATTTCTGTGAGAATTGAAATTGGGTGATCTAACCCCATGTGGTTAAAATTCTGTGCATTTCAGACAAAACAATTCTTTGCCATTAAACATCTGCAAACTTTGGGTTGCTTAATTCTTAACCTAAGCTCTTTACCACAAATGACTCCAGTTCACATCAAATACTAAAATAAAAAGACAGATGTTTGTAAAAAAACAGACGGTAGATGTGATGATATTATTAAATAACCTGACTAGTCAAACTTGAAAGCTGAGTAAATATTTTAAAAAATAACATGCATTTTGTTTCACTCTTTTTTCCCCCTAGCTTGAGATAGCTTGAAAGGCACTGAAACTATGCATTTATCAAAAATGTCTGTGTTTTCCCAGCATTCAAATGATATACTGCCATTTACAAAGTGACTGCCATAACCACGTATTCTTTCACATGAAAGTGACATTTTTGCCTAAAAATTTATTTACAGGAAAAGTTGTACCACCTTCCCTAGTATACCCTAGAAAGCTGATGCATACCAACATGCTTTAACTTCATTTTCTTTCTCTTACAATTTTTAAGCCAATTCAATTGTTTTCATAACCCAGATCCATGATTTCAGAAATTTTAAGAACAAACACAATCTCTAAATTTCAAAGTCCCAACATTCACTAGTCTGAGAGAATTACAATAGTGTTGTGTTATATATTTCAAGCAAGAAACCAGGCTGAGATGGCTGGTCTGGCTTTACAAAACTAACTACAGATTTATAAAATATCCCTTTGATTCACAACACTCTCCTAGTGCTTCATGCTGTTTTTTTCTGATAAGCAGTTTCACTCAGGAAATTTTTATCCACAGTTTTCATACTCCTTACTTTGAGCTTTTTTTTTCATTTTGTGCAAACCATATCTTTACATATATGCAAGACAAGCAAAGCAGCTAGACAAAGTGATTTCAGCAAGCAATAAGGAGCAGCTGGCAATTCTATTACACCTGACAAAACCCAGGGTGACAGGAAAGAACACACTAATTTTTGGTCACAACAATACTAGTGGATCCTAGCAAATTCCTCACCTCCACCTCCAATGTAAACTGTAAGTTTGTATCTCAAAGCTCTCAAAAACATCACAGAACTAAAGAAAGTGCAAATTGGATCAGATATACGAACCACAAGACACAAGCTGTTACAATGCAATCTACTGTTGCATTTCTCCTCACAGTTTGCATTTTGACACTGACTGCTCTTATGTTCATACTGTTTTTACCCCAGCATAATGCCAAAACACATGCCAAAACACATTCTTCCTTGGCGAATTAAACTCTTTCTTTAAAATTCAATATTCTGGCTATGATTACTTAAGCACTTACTATTTAGGAGCACATTTTCCTTTCAGCTAGGACTTGTCTCTCATCTGATTTGACTACCTATGAAAATTTTACCTTTAAATTGTGACATTTTCATCAATTAAGTTGAATTAATCACTACTGGTACCTTGAATTAATAATGATTCTCTTCTGCCACTTTACAAATAAAAAGTTTGTTTGTCACCTTTGTACAAACCAGTCAGACGTTTGAAGATGGAGAAATAAATCTTCTCTCTTTGCTCTTTTTTGAGTGAGGCCCTGCTTATGCAAGCGCATACAGAGAAGTTCTGTTTTCAGCTGAGCTTTCTCAGTAACTCAGAAGGGTGGCTCACAGGTTACTGCTGCCATTTCTTACGCACTTCAGTAAGTCACCCTGCAACCCACAGGTGGCTCATCCATGCCCTTGAGTATTGCTACTCTTCTTATAACTAATTGTGTCTCACTGTGTCTAAAGACCCTGCAATGTGACTACTGCAAAAAAAGTAAGCTTAACCTTAAACTTATTTTGTATTGACATGTGTTTTTCATGCAGAATCTGGCCATTGGGAGGATTCCCAAAGCAGAGTCAGAGACAAGCCCTGGGACCTGTGCGTGAGATGGGAACGTGACAGTAACTGCATGGAGCAGCTTTTTTACACGTTGCTTATTGGTAAACATTGTCACTGAGTAATACTTGACAATATTTAATGACCTGAATGCAAAAGTCTTTTTCCAGAGGCAACATATTAAAGTGAGAAACCAAGCGTAGCACACTCAATCTTGATACCTAAAGGCTGATCTATTTGTACCACAACACTTCCATGAGGCTGGGCAACAAAGCAATGGGCTGGAAAGCTGACCAGGCTTTAGGAGAGCTGCATTAGTACTGGTGTGTGGGGAGATAAAAGTAGGAAAGTTTTTGTCAAAACAAAAATAACGATTGAACTTCTACATAAAACCCATTATTAGAAAAGCCCTATTTATACAAATCTGACAAGTCTGCTCCAAGACATACAAAGAGATGATTGCAAAATAAAGCTCACTGATATTTACTCAGACTTCACTCTGCCAGATCTGTGTGCATGACTATGAACACACTCTCATGCCACTTCATGTGTTTGTCTAAAAAAAGACATGTTATTTAACAATACAGTCTTTGGTAGAAATTTAGCCATAAAGCCACATATTTTGCAAACCAAGTATCCATAGTAACTAAATGCACAATAATTGAACTTGTGTATTATCAGTTTCAAAATTATTCACAACAAAAAAGTTACATATTTGAATTAATAAACACCTGAGCCTGTACATTCCCTTCACTTCCATGAGTAAAAAAAGTTTATCCTAATTAGTTAGAGCTGAGCAAATAACTTTTAACATATCATTTACCCTCCATAAGCAGTCTCTGCCTTTACTTTTGGAATCCCTGAAAGTAGATTATAAATCCGTCAAAATTCATTCAAAATCAGCTCAAATCTTTCTTTTTTGTTGTCGCTATTTTTGAATTCAATGAACCAACCATGAACTAGATACTAAAAATTCACACTCAAATACTAAAGGTGGGACAGTCGCTGAGACTGCAGACATATTGGCTGACTTAAAAACTGAAAATACTGTAGCTTATTATTGTGATTGCATTGCAGCATAGATGCTAAATGTAAATCACAATCCCAAAGACAAGCTGGAAAAAAGCCCTGCCCTAGAATAGTAGCAATTAATGGAACAATGAGTTTTGGAAAATATTAATCCTTTATTTTTTAGCCCACACAGAAATTGTCACCCAGACCACCCTGAGAATTATGATTCTGGGCAGAAATATTTCTCTTCTTCTCCCATGATCATCTTGCTACTGGAATAACAACTCCTTCAATGCTTTCTGAAAAAAAAAACTGGGATCAAAAAATAACAATGCTTCAAACTCAGCAAGTAAAATAATGGACCATTTCATCTGTAGGGAGGAAAAAACGGTAATGCTTTTGGAGATCCTTTCCTCATTGCAGCTTCTCACTTTGGCAATTCAGTTTTGTGACTAGAAGTTGGAACCGGAGCTTAGCAGGCCTGAAATGCAATTATTTGCCTGAATATCTGTAGCTTTAGATTTCTGTTTCCTCAAGGACATGAAACAATGTACAGACATTAATTACTTGAACGTTCTAACACCCTTGTGAAGAATGGAAATGCAGAACTGAATCATGAAGAGGTTGAATGTAACATCAAGGCCACGGAGCACAATATCAGCAGCAGTTTGGTATACAAGGGAATTTCGTTTAGAGTCCTTTGACTGTATCAAAAGGGTTTACAATTTAAAAGAAAAACAAACTCAGTGTTCTTTGGAAAATAACAGAAGCATAAAATCTGCAAATGAAATGGGATTCCTGGCTTTCCACTTCGCTGTGGCACACGTCAATGTTGCTGTGCTGCCTGCAGTACAGATGCAGACAGCGTTGGCCATGTTACGCCAGTTAAGGGGCCGTGTATCATTTCATGTCTTCTGTCTTGGCTGCGTGGTGCTGTGAAATCGGCTGGTAGCTCCAACGCACTTCTCTGGCACATTTTCAGTCTGCATTTGCCTTTCTCCATTTATGGAGATTACTGCATGCCTGTTAACTGCCATTACCAGTTGCACCAGAGCACTTTTAAAAGCTCAACCATGAAGGAGGAAGGGAAACCCCTGAAGAATCTGGGACAAGAGCAACCAAGCAATCCCAGAGAGGCCGTGCAGCCCCCCTCATCCACGTGCTGGAAGGCACCTAGGAAGGTTCTCAGTGCTAAACGTGTCAGGTCCCAAATTTAATACTAAACCTGACACAACTGGTGTGCTTTTTGCATGCCCTGTTAGAGTTCGTGTTCTCAAAACACTCATACTGGGAGCTGAAAAGCTCTGAGTCAGCTCCTGCCTACCAGCGAAAAAGGCACTTGCACCCCGCTGACCCTGGAGCGGAGGATTTGCGGGAAGGGCCCTTGCTATGGCAGTCACCAGTAAGCCCTGAGGCTGCCACAGGTCTCCCTGGAGCAGTCAGAGTAGAAATGTGGTAGCACTTTCCGTCAGGGCTCTGAGGGCACCAGCGGGCCTCCCCCTGGGCCTCCCCCCACCTCTCCATGGCCCTGCACCTCCCCTCAGCCCCCCTGGGCCACCAGTCCCTGCACAGCACCATCACAGCAGAGCCGCTCACCAGCTCCCCGCAGCCCTGCCCAGCCCAGGCCCACACCCTGGCACAGCCTCTGCCCGTCCCCATCCCCAGGGAGCTGCCGGATGGTAATGCCGGGAGCCGGGGCTGCCCCGGTGCCCCCTGGCTACCTCCCTCCTGGCTGGGATGGTGGGACGGGCGCAGTGCCGGGGCCCAGGGAGCCGCCAGCCCATGCAGTGCCAGCTCACCTTACTTGCTTTCATGGCAAAATACTGCTATGAAAAGATTACAGTAGTTAGGACATAATCACGACAGAAACATAGTTATGCCAGCCTGACAGCAAATACTTTCAGTTCCTCCTCCCCACCCTCCATGACGGAGGAATACTCTCAACAAAATACTGCAGAAAGAAGGTTTAGTAAGAAAACTAGTGAGTAAACTGATGCCTGCAAGATAGATGCCACAAGGAAACAACAATTCTGCATGATTTTAATTTTTTTTTCCCACTAAAAGAAGATGTGGGGAGATTTAAAAGGCTGTCTTCCTCTTCTTCCATGAGGAAATAGCCCTCAGTAGTCAAACTTTAGCTGTGGCAGAAGAAAAAACAATTCATCATCACAGTGTATTGTCCAAAACGATGCACTTCTCTGTACATTGAAAGCATGTGCAGTTTCTGGCTCCTGTACAAGTTGTCTATAATGAATTTTAGAAAAAAAAAGAGTATTTTTTAGTCTGGCAAGTGAGAAAACTAATATATGTAGGGCATATATAGATGTATGTAGGAAAACAATGCATGTGGGAAAACAATGTAGGTAGGAAAACACTCACTGCTATTCATTTTCAGTGGACAAATCATATGAGCTCTTGTTCTTGGAGTCATTGAAAGCACACAATGAAATCTATGTTATTTGCCATTTTAGGAGGAGCAGGTTGAGGTGAATGGTAACTTGTTTCCATGGGTTGTTTTCACAGTAGGCCCCAACTAGAGATTCTTAATTCATATCCACATGTAAATTTTTTAAAACCATGAGAAAAATGCATGGTCTATTTTGGTTTCAAATGATACACCCATTTGCTCAATATTACATCACACCTCAAAAATAATTTCAGCAATTTCTGGTGCTCTGAAACCTTCATAGATGCTTTTACAGGTATGCATACTGCTGTCAAAGCATGCTATATAGCCTTTTGTGAATAATGCCAAAAGTACAAGACTTTGTCAGGAAGATAAGGCAATTCTTGTATAGTCACATTGCATTGTGCTCTACACAAATCATAGTCTCACTGGAAATATAAGTTTTTCTTCTGAGGTATGGTCCATAAGCCTTAACAAAAACATCAAGTCAAAAAAACCTACAAATTCTTGCATGATTCATGCTGCTTTCAGGAACTCTCCCTCAATCTTCATGTAAGACATAGTTGAAAACAACTCTGTAGATACCATAAATCTAAAAGAGTGCAAGGGCATTTCCATTAGCAGACCAGAAACTTCATTGTCAAGCAAGATGTTAACAAAAGTATAGTCGTTTGAATTAAATGGCAGAGGGTACCTGACTGTAAGTTTCACTCTAACAATATCTCTTCTGGAGATTACAACCAAAAGCAGCTCTGGCTTAGACAAATCAGAGGAGAATATCCTCCGTGGGAAGGAGAAAATGGGTTTGACATTGGACACTGTAAGGATAACCTGTAAACTAGATTTAACTGATGGTTTGTCAGAAAATGCCATGTTGCAGAATCCAACTATTTTACAGAAATGCCAGTCTTGTACAACTGCTGCTGTGATACTGGAGAGTGCATTTACCTCGAGCAATAAGCTGTATGGGGTTTGGGAAGTTTTCTGATTTTTTTCCAGGAATTTCCTATTTATAAGAAAATTTTTAGAATTAAGTCTCATTCTAAATTGGCATGAGTCAGGCACTTGGAGCTCAACCAGCTACATCATTACAAAGCACATCTAACATCATGAATAAAACTATTATCATAAAATTACAGTATCTGTTTCTAACAGTGCTGCTAAACAGACTGCATATCATACTATTGGACTACTTTGATTTCTCAATTGCACTAATAACTGAAAGACCGCTGCACTAATGTAGCCATACTTATGATTGCTATGCCCATCCAACTTCTGAGACCCAGTAGGTGTTTGCAGTGCTGGACCAGTTCCTCAACTATGCATATCAGCACAGTTCAAGCAGATTTCACACGGTACTGTTACAATTTAGAACAGTGAAGGATCCATCAGATAGTGATGAAAATGTAATATAATTGGGGAAGAAGTTGGCTGCTTTATTTGTAATGTTAAATATTCTACCTAGGCCCAACTCATTTGCTGAATTCTTTTTGTCTGAGATTCACTCTGATTTCTTTTTGACAGGAATCTCTGTTAAGGTTAGAATGAATTAAACATTATCACAAGAAAGAACATGGCAATAAGAATATTAATTGGTAATGACAGCAGATTCACGATAGCATCCTTTTTTAATGTACTGTAGTACATTTGTCAAAATGTGAATTCTCTGCTCTGAGAACATTAAAACATAAACCCAACCAACTCTTATATGGACTTTAAGAAATATCATCAAACTGATCAAATAAAAATGTAGATTTATCACAGAAGCCCTTGACCTCCAAGACAGCTTTTCAAACCAGTTAACTTTCTGTCTTGAAGTAGAAGAACAATTTTCTTATGTTTATCTCAGACTGTGTGGGTGGATGAATGAAATCAAGTGTCTGTGAATCTCTCACAAAGATATGATGTCTCTGTTCTCAGGCTCTAACAGCAGCTCTTGGTTTTTTAAATCAACATGCCTAATGAATGATACAGTTTTCACCATCATTTTAAATATTCAAAAGAATGTGCATAATTATTTTCTAAAAATAAGCCAGATACAATCTCTGTCTAGGTTTTTAAGCTGTCTAGCTGGACTCCTACTTTGGCAGCACTTGCTGTAGGATCTGAGCACTTCCTGACTATCAGCCTGCACACTATTCTGGAAGCCCGTCTTGCCCCAAAAGCTCCCCCAACCAGCAAATGTTGGTTTATGGTCCCATTATGAAAATCTGTTTCTTCCAAGGGGAACTCTGTGGCTATCAGTGCATCACAGATCTCTAAGAAAACATGGTGCCTGTGTCAACCTATGTGTCTCACATTGGATAAAAGAATCTTAAGTGAGCATTCTGGCTCATGCCTTGCCCTTCCTTCTAAAATGTGACAAAATGATATGCTTATAGCAACACTTCTGGGACTTCCCAAGAAAATTCCTATGTCCTTTGGTTGCTTCCCCATTTATTTTAACATGTTAGTTACTGAATATAAAGATATCAACATCTAACACTTTACTTCAGCAAACACAGAAAAGTCAGAGGCAGTAGAAAGGGTACAGAGGCCGCATTGTCCCCAGGGACAGAATGTTCAATGCCTGTGCCAGAGCAACCAGGCTGACTGGTGTGCTGCCATGCACCTGCACTAGGAACAGGATCTAAAACCAGCTGCAGCCTCCAGTGCCATAAACAGATACCAGAAAAAAATTCATTTTCTCAAACTGCTAAGCATCAAGTCTGCGACCTTGTATTGACACTGTCAGATGAATCTGAGTTTTGGATAGTTTGTAAGCAACTACACACTTCATTGTGAAAAAAATAAAATTACCTAGGTATTTAAAATAATAGGTTGTAAGGTATGGTCAGATGATCATGCACCGCATAGTGACTTTAATTAGCATTAAATTAGCCAGAGTTTACCTATCATGAAATAGAAGTATGCAACAATCAGTTACTGCATCTCAGCTCAAGGGTGGTAACTTCTTAAGACACGCTAACTTAATAATTTACAATCATCTACTCACAATTCTAATTTACATGACATTGCTTCAGCAAATAGATTATGCAGGTTGCAAATGACCTGCAGGGATATTATTGTATTAGTTAAAATTTTAACAATGCAAATTAGGACAGGCCCTTGGCTATACACTTAGTCACAAATCATTATTCTAGTGGTGTAGAATGTAGAATACATAACATACAAATAGGGCTTCCAGAAGCTGTGGCACATCAGTCAAAATATACCGGCTACTGCCTTCCTGAACTTTTTTTTTTTCCAGTGTTACATAAGAAAATAAAACACATATTGAATGTGGTAACAAATATCGAAAGAGGGTGATAAAGACAGTGAGTGAGAGAAAAGACATGGCTGCTATGCACACTAATTCTTGCAGCAAAGGAAGAGTAACTGAGAATCTGAGCACCAATTTTCAAACCTTTGACTTGCAACATACTTCTTCTGTGGCTTGGGGCAAATCACATACCCTTGCTGTGACCCAGAGGTGTGCATTTAATAGAAATAGTCTGATCCAAGTCTACAGCTCTGCATTTCAGTATTCTTTGTTTTCTCCCTGTCTTGTGAGGATTACAATACCATTTCACCATGCAACAACAAAAAAAAGCCTGGACCTTTTGTGCTTGTTTCCTACAACTTGCCCTAATGTCACACCTTGTTTTCTGCAGTAAATAAGCCTAGAGTCAAGCTACAGCCATACCTCTTGGAATGAAAAATCTGTCCATCTGATGTAAACCCAAAGAAGCTCAATATCAGTGTTTCAAACAAATCTGAACTGTTAACCAGAATTCACTGACTTGGATTAGTCTGTCTCATATGGTTGACAGGCAAATGCCAATTTCTCAAACACTGTTTGGTATAAATGTACTTCTATGTGAAAAAGATATCCAGAGGTCTTTCTTCAACTATTTTGGATAATTTTATCTTCTATTGTTTATTTGTAAGAACAATGACCTTCTGTAATGCTGCTTAACCAACTGTGATTTCCAATTAGTCTAGGGAAGAAAACAGCAGGTTTTCTTAAATGTAGCTTTAAAAGGTAGCGGCATTTTGAGTGACAGATAAAATTACTACAGTTATGCTTATTGTAAATGAAGTATTCATCAGTGAAAGATTGTTTTAACTCAATTATACTTCCATCCAAGAGGAAAAAACAGTATAAACATCAAACATTATGTGCTTAAAGAAACTCTCAGGGGTTTATGGGAAGAATGGTAAGAGAGAAAGTTCTCTCAAAAGAGGCCCTGAATACTTGCTGCAATTTTACTTGCTAGAAATGAGGAGTTCCCTTGCCTTTAATAAGATCACAGAAATGTAATCATGAAATAATGACATCACTAAGCAAACAGATTTTTTGTTTGTTTGGGGGTTTTTTTGTTTTGTTTTGTTTTGTTTTTTTTACTGTGTGTGGTAATGTGTGGGTAAAAAGTGATGGATTTGTATTCCTTCAAGAAATTGCTTACTAATGTGTCTTGGATGTCCCCCAACAAAACTAGTTCATGTATTGAGAAGTAAATTCTGTCTTTAAGGATCATTTTGTCCTTGGTCTTTACTACCACCAGAAGAAGTTAGGAAGAGGATAGTAACTTCTGCTATCATAGATATTGCAGAACTAGGTAAAACCTATCATCGGCTGTCCTGCAACCTGTGGTGCAGAAAAACAACACTGCTTCTCCATTTTCAGCATTAGAACAGTGGAGAAACATGTTCCCCATATCCAGCACGCTAGCACAAGTTATAAGCCACAAGTGTCCGACACAAAGCTCATGGCACTCAAGGGAAAAACTCCCACTGACTTCAATGTTTTGATCCAGTGTTTTCGTATACATGCCTGAGAGGTGATGATTCACAGAAAATGAAGAAAGAAAATAGATTTCCGCAATATTATTTAGTCAATACTTTGGCAGAATAACATCTGCTCTCTAAAAAAGTAATTTTCTCCCTCTCATTCCTAAGGACTTTTCCTCTAATTTTTTATTATAATCATTATGTTTTAATAGTAATCACCTTCCTAAAAGACAGACTATAATCCATGAAATATTTACTATGTTGTTAAACAGCATTTCCACTCCTGCCAATAGAATATTCTTAACAAAAAATTAACTGGATTTCATGGTTTAACCCCAGCTGGCAACTGAGCACCACACAGCCACTCACTCACTCTCCCTTGGCAAGATGGGGGAGAGATTCAGAAGGGTAAAAGTGAGAAAACTCGTGGGTTAAGACAGAGACAGTTTAACAAGTAAAGCGAAAGCTGCACACGCAAGCAAAGCAAAACAAGGAATTCATTCCCCACTTCCCATGGGCAGGCAGGCGTTCAGGCATCTCTGGGAAAGCAGGGCTCCATCACGCCTAGCAGTAACTTGGGAAAACAAATGCCATCACTCCGAATGGCTCCCCCTTCTTTCATCTTCCCCCAGCTTTATATGCTGAGCATGACATCCTATGGTATGGAATGACCCTTTTGTCAGTTGGGGCCAGCTGTCCCGGCTGTGTCCCCTCCCAACTCCTTGTGCACCCCCAGCCACTCGCTGGTGGGGTGGGGTGAGAGGCAGCAAAGGCCTTGGCTCTGTGTAAGCACCCCTCAGCAGTAACGAAAACATCCCTGTGATATCAACACTGTTTTCAGCACAAATCCACAGCATAGCCCTGTACTTGCTACTATGAAGAAAATTAACTCTCTCCCAGCTAAAAACTAGCACACTGAAAAAAATAAAATTTTCAGGATTAAAATCATCTTTAGCTGTACTCTAGAGCAGTATTAAAATTGCCTACTGAACTAAACAAACAAACAAAAAAATTCAGTTGCCTGCACATTCCTCATTACCACCCTTATGGTAGACCATTTATTCTAGTCCAGAACGTCATCCGAAGGCGTTTATCACTACAAAAAAGCAGCACTAGAATGAATATCAGTGTTTCCAAGACAACTGTCTATGTTTTGATAAGAGAAATATAAGGTCCTTCTCTGTCATCACTTTCTACTCACTATAGTATCAACTACTGAGACTAACACAACCATACTTCATGCATTTTCTTTCCATAAACATTGCAAGCAGAGTAGTGCCAGGTGGTGCTACCTGTTCAGCAACACAGGAAAATGCTAGTTTTAGAAATACTCATGACTGATGAAGTTCAAACCTACCTTTCTTTATTACAGTGTTGATTTCAAGTTTTAGACTCTTTTATATTGACCGTGCATGGCAAGATAGTCACCAAGGAAAGACAATAAAACTCAATCAATAAAGGAAAGTTTGCAAATTGCAAACTGGAGATGAAATCACACTGATCTTCTGGATGATACTGCAAGGTTTTCTCAGTCTTGCTCTATTTGTCTTCCATCTGATTTTTAACTAATCGGCTACTGTGCTAGGACTCCCCGACCTTGTCCCCACACCAGGAATAACCCTCCCAACTCGCAGGCTGTCCTTTGCCAGCCACCTCAGCTAACTGGCTGCGGCACAAACTGCCCTTACTCTTCCCGCCCTATCTCAGAGCACACATTTATGACCATTTCTTCCTGTGAAGAATAGTTCCTCTCACACTAAATTGCACTTTATGGTGGCATAGGTACATTGAGAGAAATGATGTGAGGGATGGGCTCTCAGTTGTGGCGTCACCTTGACAGGAAATTCAAAGTGCTGCAGGCAGTTAAAATGGAAGTATGTACTTATTTATTGAATGGCTATAAAATCAGTCTATCTGATAAAAGCATCTGTTCTGGAAAAAACTTCTGTCTGTGTTTCATTCAACTCCATAGGAAGAATACAGAATGTTAATTGGATGACTCACCCATGCAAATGTATATCCTGAAGCGTTAGGCGCTGACATTTAATTGCACAGTACTTTCCTGGTGTTCTGGTTGATTAAAAATGGCCCTCAGTGACTCAGAATTTAAGGATACGTACGTGCCAAATGGCTATATACACTCCCTACCACCACCTCAGTGCAATGAGGATGAGAATAGGAAGAGCAAAAACAAGAAAACTTGTGGGTTGAGATAAAGACAGTTTAATAACTGAAGGGAAGAGAAAAAAAGAACCACAAGTGATGTAAAGGCAATCACGCACTACCTCACACAAGCAAACCAATGCTCAGCCAGGCTTCAAGCAACTGCTATCTTGGAGGCACAAACCTCGCCCACCCCTACCCCTACCCCAGGGTTTTTTTCTGTTGTTGAGAAAGAAGTTATACGGCATGGAATATCCCTTTGGCTGATTCAGGTCAGCTGTCCCAGCTGTGTCCCCTCCCCAATCTACTCACTAGGAGAGGGAAAAGTGGAAAAAGAGAGTGCCTTGGGGCTGTGCAAGAACTATTCAGCAACAGCCAAAACACTGGTGTGTTATCAATGCTGTTTTCATCACAATCCAAAACACAGCACCATAGGGGCTGTTACGAAAAATGTTAACTCCACCTCAGCCAAACCCAATACAGTCGAGTAAATCTGTAAGTATTGCATGTGCTGGCAAACTAAGAAAAATTGCTATTCTCTACGGTCCCTAGTGCTCACTGCTCTTCTCCTCCACAGTTACTTTTACTCAAGCTAAAATGGATCACAGCTAACTCTACAAACATCTCTGTTGCTCTCCTGTGCCATTCCTGACTGCTCAGTAAAGCAAGCACATACCATTGCCATAATTATTTTGCCTTCCCATACGAGCTGCAGCTCACACCTACAGTGCTGCAAATGATCCTCCACATCTGCGGGAGCTGAGATTCGCTAAGGGTGTATGACTGAAGCAAATGAAACTTTTTCGTTTTTGCACCACTGCTAAACTAACAACCATATCATGCATAAACAGCTTATTCCTTGGAACTTGATAGCTTCTTTAAATATAACAAGTTCAACAGACTCATACTGGAGTCATTCAATGATTTATTTATTACACACATTTGTTAAATATCTATTTTTGCACATACAGATACCTAAAAGCAAATTAATGTGATTTAATTTTTGCTCTTATAAAGTGAGTTTTAGCAGAGGAATATATTGACAAAATCAATCCTGGATATAATGCCACTGAAATCAGAACAGTTATAGAAGGCAAGCTTGGCCCAGTATATTATATTAATGGTTAAATCAAGGCAATAGATGACAACTACTTTCTTCTGTATTCTCTGCACAGCATTAGCTATTTTCTCCTGTTATTGCCTGTCTCCTTTGTAGAACATGAAAGAATTTCTCTTTTCCCCCCTCTGTGTCTCCTACCCTCCACAAAATTTTTGCTGTTTTCTATCTCTCCTTCTGGCGGGATTGAGAATATATCTTTGAATTTCAAACTCCAGTGCAAGTCTTCTTTGCAGATTTTTCTGGTTTTATTATGTTTTTCTGTCACTCTTCCCAACTGTCAGGGACCACGCGATCATTTCCTACTTCAATTGCCTCATTGACACATTTTTTCCAGGCAGTGATCTGTGTCAAGCCACAGTATGCACAGCATGCTTGAAATCCAACATCTTCAGATATTTCTGTCTCCCATGTAGTTGGCACTGCATGAAGATCTGGGCTGCTCAAAGCACGTGTAATACAGGAAGACTAACATCTGGAGTATACAACTGTAGCAGTTAGAGTTTGGAGCTGGAATTGCAAGTGCAGGTTGAAGCTATTAAAAGTCATTGTGCTAAAAATTCTAGCCACATGAAGACCAAAAAATTTAAAGCAATTGGTCATGATCTATTTTATCAAAAATCTTTTGGTTTTGGGAACTTCTCAACCTTCAGGGAAAAGATGCAGAAAGATCTAATTGTTGCAAGGTCAAGTTGCAGAATCACTTTTGGAAAAGTTTTGAGGGACATGGATAAATTCTCCTATATTTGGACTCTTAGATCCAGAGCATAAGTCATTCCAAAAAATAAGGTTTTAATTCAGCCTTAAATCATTGGTCTTAGTGAAAGAATTGGGGCTGAAATGTTGCGGTCTGTGTTTCGCAAGAAGGAAGACTGGAGTATCACACAGACTATTCTGATTTTCAGAACAAGAAAAAAGCAAACCTTAACCTCTTTTCCAGCTTTGTCAATTGTCTCAAAATTAAACCTGCAAACTTCAGTTTAAACCATTTAGTATGTAGCTTCATGCCACTGTATGGTACAGTTCTAGCCACTTCACTGCAGTCTGTGCACATCAGAGATCTGTGCTTTATAAAAAACATCCTGGAAAGCCTGCCTGGGTTAAACTCTGCTACACATTCACCAAAGGTCTTTTCTTTATTTCCTTTACCTTTGTCACATACAATGTCTCAAGTAATCAATATTAAAAAGTCCACATTTGACATAAGAATATATGTCCCCTACACTTAAGAGAGATAAATGTAACAGTAAAAGTTTGTAGGAAAAAAAGTAGCACCTTTCACAAGAGTGATTGATATTACAGGAAAAAACATAAGCTTTTAATCATTTTTCCAATTACGTCAGATGGTCTAACAAAAGACTACCTCAGCCGACAAGACTCAATTCTTCCTTTTGACATTCATGGTTACAACACAGTTCCTAAACCCAGTGTTTCTCATAGCACTGTATGGTAATCACAGCTCAACTCTGCAGTGACTATCTCCTATTCTCCCACTGATGCTGATATATGTAAACTCATATTGAGTTGCAGAAGTAACATGAGCCAAACTCTGCTCATGCTTAGAGAATGCACCCAGCTTTTAATCGCTTTGCTATGATTTGCATAATACTATTATAGAGTGGAAAGGCACCTCGTATTTTGAATGTATTTCTGGATATTTTATGTAAGTAATGTATTTATCAACATAGATAATCACAGATCAAATTTACTTTCAAAAGGATTCCACCATTCTGAGACATAATTTAGTTTTCTGATTTGCTAGCTCATACATAAAGACTTTAGAGACTTTATTAGGCCCTCTCTATAATCTTGATATATAATTTAAGAAGTATAAAGCCATCTACCATTTGTACATAATATTCTATCCAAAAGTATTTTAAAATTAAGAACACAGGGTGTTTCACATGTCCATTGCCTGATGCTAAAATTTGTTAAATGATAACTTATTGGAGTAGTGCATCAAGTAATGTTTCATAGACTCCTTTATCCCAAAGAACTGAAGAACTGTCTCACTGCAAGTCTGGCCTGGCCAAGTGGACACACTGCCCTCGAGGAGAAAGCATTACCATATTCCTGTTCCTGCTTTCCATCTCTCTGTTATACTATTATTTGCAGACTTTTAATGGGTTACATCACAACCCCTCTCCTCTTCCTCATGAAAGCCAGATTCTCCCTTTAAGAAGCAGTGTCCTCACACTCTGCCACTTACTCCTCTTTATAAAATGTTACTTTCATTTTCAATATAGTTAATTTGTACGTCTTTTCACCTGATATATTTGGGCATTACTCTGTTTCTTGGAAATACCCACTCAGGTATGTCAACTAGGAAGTCAGTTTCAGTACTAAGTTACTATTTGCATTATTAATATGTAATATACAAATTATACTCAAAGCTCCCAGTAAACTAGAATTGATGAGTCTGGTAACATGCATATTTACAAGGAGTACTTCTCATGAAGTGTATGATTTGTAGAGTTGAGTAGCAATTGTGGAGATGTTGTAAACAGGAAAAAGCCAGACAAGCTAGAAGGAATGTGCTAATTAAAGAATACAAGTGAAATGCAAGTTAAAAGCAGCCAGATAAGGAGAAGGGAAAATCCTGCCCCCAAACAGGAAGGAAGGAGGGAGTGTACCCCTTGCTAGATTTGCATAGCGTATCCCAGGGCCGAGCCACAGCTAGCAGGGGAGGGAAACACTGATCCTTCACATCTCTATTTAGTGCAGGTCCCCAGGCAGCCTTCCTATTGAAAAAGATCTAGGAAGGAAGTTGAAAAGAAGGATGGCAAAAGGAACAAAAGAGAAAGTGAGGGAGCAGAGCTCAGAGCAGAAGCTGCTCCAAGGGAAGGGCGGTTTCTCAGCAGCTCACTCAGCAGATACAATCCAAGGACAGCCAAAGTCATTCCAGCCAAAACTAAGACACCGTGACTAAGGAAGAGGGTGAGTTCAGAGGCTGAGTAGTGGCATCACTGTATTCCCGATGGGTTAAGTATTTAAGCGAGGTAAAGGTTGTAAGTAAAACTAATGCCTTTCATCAGAACAACTGATAATAGTGTGGAGGGGAAAAAAAAACCCAAGTTTTTGGCTATACAAGTCCTTCTTTGGGTGAGGTGCTGAGGTGTGACGCTTTGGGGCAGCGTGTGAGGAAGGATAGTGCCCTCAGCTCTGGCACCAGAGTGAGAAGTCCTCCAAAAGACACAGAATTAAATCACAGGTGTACCTGACCACATGCTTTCTTTTTGTCTCCTTTGTGTAACATTTTTTCTCATTCTGTAATTCAATACCTAACCTACATTTGACTCATTTTCTTTGACTTTTCCTAGCAATATGAGCAACTTCCAAATAACCTTTCAGACAGGGAACACTCTGTTCCTGGGGAAACAACCATCCTGCTTACCCTAATTGCAAATATACTCTTATTTCCAACACCTGTTTTATGGTTGTGAGGATGTAAAGTGTGTCCTTCCCTCAGGCTGTAAATGGCACCACAAGGAATGGCAGGGACACGTGTGGCACGGAAGAAAGCTTGGCAAAAATTCACGTGCCTTCCACAAGCAACAGGTTCTAGGAAGATGGCCTCTACCCATAGCAACACCTGTAGATTGGAGAACAGGTCTAGAGTTTGCTGGCATAGTCCAAACTCCCCCAAAGTCCGTGGTGAACCTGCTGACTTAGGGGACTTTGAGTCAGGTCCTTAAATCAGATCCCATGTGGGAAGCCGCAGACAAATCCATGAAGCAAACCAGACTGACATTGCTTGCAATTTAGATCTGAAATAACTCTTTTAATTTCCTTGGTTTTAAGTTGCAAGTGTTCCTTGGAATTCAGATCACTGGCTTTTCTCAAACCCAGTCTCCCAATAGTGGAAATGAAGCCTAAAGAGGAAGTATAATTAATAATCGTTATGGGCTGGGTTTAATTTAACATGGCCTTAAACATTATCTGTGGTCCTGGAATATTTCTCTGAGGTTTACTGGAAATTTATGAACCATGGGAAAAGGCATATTGATAATGGAAGGAACAGACAAAAGCAAGAGTGTTTTAAAACTGCAGAATCTTAAGGAGTATTTTGGTTTTGTTTTATTTTCAAAAACCTAAATCAGAGTTTTTTCTTCTTTTGTTCAAACTCTGAAGCCC
This sequence comes from Aramus guarauna, assembly GCA_013400195.1. Classification (NCBI taxonomy): domain Eukaryota; kingdom Metazoa; phylum Chordata; class Aves; order Gruiformes; family Aramidae; genus Aramus; species Aramus guarauna. The sequence continues at coordinate 406,712 of VXBL01003762.1, read as the reverse complement.
AAAAAGAATAACAGACAGGAAAAATATAAATAAATGCTGGTTTTAGCTTCTTATAGCTCTGTAAAGATCTAAATTAGTGAAAGTCTTAAAAGCCAGTTCTTCAGCAAAGGGAGTAAACAAATTAAATAACCATTCTTCTATTCCCTTATGATATCTGTATTGTTAAATAGTCTCCAAATGACATAAAAGAGAAAATTTGCAACTGTTGAGAATCAGAAGAGTTTTTCAGAGTTTCACTATAATTAGTTTAAAGCTAAGAATATATCCCATAAACTAATACCAAGTTTAGTCAATCTTTTCACATTTTTGCCACTAATTATTTCTGTTATGCCAGTGGAAAAACAAAGATACAGGCCCTAATCAGTGCTCCCAAGTGTTTGTTAATGAACTCTGAAGGGACCAAACAGCCGCAATTGTCTTTCATAACTGGAAACCTTCCTTTTAAAGTGGTTCTTTGTCTGCATATCACATCTTTGTACAGCTTAATGTTGCTTTTATCACTTTATTGCTTTTGTTACTTTTTCATGTGGGAAATGTTTTGATTAGATAGAATATACCTTCAGAGAATCTTCCTTATCTTTGACAACAGCTATTTCTGCATTTACAGCAATAATGCAATCCCTATAATCCTGAATTTGTAGAATTTGCTCATTATTTTATCATAGTACCTTCACTAACAGTTATCCACTAAATACATAGCCAGCTTAGAAATGATAATGACTGTATTTTTATCATCGAGCAGTGAGCTGAAAAGTTTGTGCCTAAAATAGAAAACTTGACCAGAATCCCAATTTCAATAACAGAATGCGTCGTTGTGGCAACAAAAAGGACACTCTTTAGTGACCTTCAGTCTGGATCTGTGACTAATAGGGTGTTTCTGGACCAAGATTTTGATTTTGAAATTTCCTGAGAATGGTCTCAGCAAGCAAGGAGGCAGACTCTGTACCAGTTGCCTAACATAGCCCACTTCAGGTTCTGTCACCACACGTCTATCTACAAAGCAATTGGATTGCAACTCACACAGGCGCATCTAAGCAAGTCAGATTAATTTCAACAAATATTCAGTTCGATCCCAACAGCAGCCAGAGCAGCTGAACTGTGATACTGGCCAGCTGGCTGTGTGCAGGTCAGCTTGTACAGCCTGTACTGGGGTATATGCTATGACACCTGCGCTGCTTGAGTCCGCTCGGGCAAGTTTACAGGTGCAATGCACACCTCTCAGCTAAGTATAAATACATTATAAATACAACTTTATGTTATACAAAAGACAACTTTATGTTATACATGCACAGGGTGAGTCAAGGATGCTTACTCAACAACCTCAGATGACAAGAAGGGGCACGCAGGATTCTCTCAAGGCAGGAGGATTCCCAGACAGAATATAAATGCAATGTGGTAAAACCCTTATGTTTCTCTTTCCTGAAAAGAAGTATCTGCCTAGGATATATTGTAGCTGTCAGCTGGATCTAAACACCTGTGTAAACCTGTCCGTCCCATAAAAACATTCATTTTCTTGCATGCTAGTTCCCAAATGACATGTTATGCTTGCTCTTTGCCAGACTGGGTGTGAATGAATTACATTGCTTTGACTTTCCACCAATGCAACTCTCTGCTAAGAATGCTACGAACAACAGCCATCACTTTGAATTCAGTCCCACTTGTATCTTATGTGGCATTTTTACAAATACAAACATTATCTGTAAGTTTACTGAGAAATGACGCAGAATAGACATAGGTCAAAATCTGAAGTAGAAATAATTGAACTCTAGTAGAGGAAATGAATTTCAGAAGATCAAGCAAGTGATCCAAAATATTCCAGGAAAGGGCTAAGCAGCTTAGTTTCTTCCTGTTAAAGTACATGCCAAGTTGTAATCGCTAATCTGCTCCTCAGCATAATCCAGAGACTTTATAGCACACCACACAGTTCTTAAGCTTTCAGGTTAAAACAGAAAGCAAATGAGCACTACATAAAGATCTGTTTTGATACCTTGAGATGAACTTGTGGCTCCATTTAATTCAGTGGAAGATTTGTGATTGACTTATGTACTCAATAATGTCAGCAGGCACTTCTTTCACATAAAAGACTAAACTTTCAGAATCCTGGTGCAGGGACTGGCTTTGAAACTAAATTCAGGATTTCTCATTACTTTCATTCCTCTCCCTCCAAATGAAAAGAGAAATCAATATTGGTTAATACAATGTTTATATTTCTGTCATCCTGTTTTAAATCTAAAGTGAAAGGGGTTGTTTTAACATTGCAAATGCTTCTTCCCTCCACAGAACTGTAGATCAAGGTTTGACATAAGAAAAGCATAACTCTGTAGGGAAACTGAAAAAAATGTAAAGTATTTTTTCATAATTTTTGAACACATGGAGTTCATTGCATAGATTTATTACTATTAATTCATGATGTATGCACTCACACATTTTTTATTTTTGCGTCCTGTTCCTTAGTATTTCATCTGTGCCAACGTCCTCCTTTTCCTAGTGAACTCCACCTCAACTCTCCAGTTAATGAACATGTGCATCAGTCCAAAAGGTAGGGCAATGATGACGACTGCAGGAAACACTTTGCTAGGTGTAACTGGCTTTCATACAGTTGATGATATCTTTCTCTGCTGGCTAACATCCTTTGTTGAGACAATTCATTGGGTCCACTGCCAAGAGATGTTTCTTGGGCGTGGTCTGAGGAATGAGCAGTTGGAGGCAGGTGTGACCTTGTTTTGCCTGCACGCAGTATTCCTTGAATTGAATAAACCCTCAAAACTCCCCACCTGTTCTTGGGAACAATGAAGAAGACTAAATTGACACTAATCCTAAAGAGCACATTGAAAAACAAGGGAAAGGGAAAACAGTTCCTTTTCCCGTTCTTTTGGTTTTAATGCTTCTCTAGGTCTTTTTGTGCAAATACAGGAGCATCCAAATACTGAATTTATGCACTGCAGAAATAACACTAGGCAATATGACCAGAGAGTATTTTTGATCACATAAAGCAGCAGTATGATTCAATCAAAAAAGAGGTACAATTTACCCTTAAGTAAATTAAGCCCAAAACTAACATACACCAAAGTTTGAATTAAATTACAGAATGAGTTACATATAAAATACCAGGTTTGCGCTTCCACTGGCAGCTGTGCACAACTATGGCCTTTTTTATTTTAATCCTCTTTTTATTTTCAAGTTTATTTTACTCTTTAAATTAATTCTATTTTAAAATTTATTAATGTACCCCCTGGAGCCACTGGGATTATATTACTGATAATTACCACTAACACACATAGTAAGTAATACCCACATGCACATAAGCTTCCTTTTTCTAATGTGCACTTTCACCCAGCTTGTCTGCTGGTGTAAAGCAAGCTCTCTAGATTCAGTAAAACAAGGCTGATTTGTACCAGCTGGGAATTTAGCCTTTCCTGTTTCCATAAAGTCAAACAGTATCTCAGAGAGCTATACGGATCTCTTATACAGGTATGTAACAGAAAATGTAGAAAGCTCTAAGATGGCTGAACATTTCCTCAGAGTGCTGACACTTCCTTCCTGCTATTTCACTTGTAAAACAGAAATAACTCTCCGATGACTTGACCTCTTCAAAAAGAAAAACTTTTCTGTACTGAGATCTGCTAATCAGGTCAAATTGCAGAGGCAAATTTATTGTTATGATCCTCTGAAAACTGAAAGGGATGAATAATTCCTTACCCAAAGGCCTGAGGAAAATTCTGAAACAAACACTCCCTGTTTTACATGAGAAAATCACTTTACTTGTTTGATTTAATGTTGCTGGACACACATCACTGTCTAGTGAAGAACTGGTATGTGCTTCCTTATGTTACATCTACAAATTGTACCACCATTTGTTAGGATATAAATCATCAGTCTTCACAGTATTTCTGCCAGTGGTATATCTAGGCTCCAGGTCATCTGTATGGCCACAAAGATAAGTACATAAAAACAGTCAGTATTTAACAATCTTATATAAAATCAATTTCTTGCTAAATAAGATTAGACATTGCATGGGCATGCAGGTGTACAGAGTCCTGATGAGACAATGTCAATACTTCGGGCATGTTGCCAATGAGTATTCAAACACCATCCCTGAAATGGATTTTATTCTTGCAAAAGAACAATGGAGTGTTTTCAGAAATGAAGCAAAGTGCACAGTGCTGTCTTGGTTGCGGAGCAGGAAGAAAATACTAAATTATCTCCTTTAGTCCATTAAAAAAGGAAACATCTATCATAAAAAGGTACTTTAGAAGATGGCGCAAATCATGTCATCTTCAAACACTGACTCTTGCAGAGGCCTCAGCTATGACAGGTGGATAATTTTGTCCCTTGAAATGTGATTTATAAGAAATGCTGGGTTTGGCAGGCTGTTATAACATGCCATGGTGCTACTAAATGCAAGTCAGAAGTTCTGTATAATTCATTAGTGTTCTTTCTTGATTGGAAGCTATGCAGCCACCTGTCCTTGCTGCTATTCAAAAAAAAGAAGACACTGTAGTCATTCAAAATGTGCTGGACTGACAAGCCTCAGTGGGCATGAACGCCAGTGTATCAAAAGACAGGTACAGAACAAGCAATGAAACTGAAGATGGTTTTGTGATCAAACTACTGATGTGAACCGCTGGGACTTATGCAAACCTCATTTCTGCATCAGATCACCAGTGACTTGTATCAGGCAAAACACTTGTTTCTGGGACGCTGAGTTGGGCAGCAATCCTGCACAAGCAAAATTGTTGCTGCACCCTCATACAAATTACTGAAGTACAAGAGCTACCAGAGGAAGATCTTTAACATTAAAAGGAAATCACTACCTAGAGTAACATATCATTTGCATATTTCACAATTCACACCATTGTGTGCAGTATTAGCTTGCAAGGATTCACCTACATTTCTGAGTCTTAATTCCATCAAAAAATACAAGCAGTCTGACCTTACTAATAACGCATCCTACTTGCACCAAACATCCATTTCTAACACCAAGAAACAAAGAACAAAGATTTCTTTCATACAGATAACTGCATAAAGCTGATGAAGATATAATCACTTATTTCTTTCCTGTCTCAGTTCATGCCGTAGACAAGCTGGATGTGACCATTTCCCCCTTTTTCATTTCTTTACTTTTAAAACTATATATCTAAACACTGAAATGCAGATTCTATACAGAATGTTAGAATACTGATGTTTGTTTAAGACTTCACTGCCAAAAATTATCATTATGATCATTGACATTTCACATACTTATGCAGGTCCAAAGACAGATTGTGATAGACAGATCTGAGCATTTGCTATGCCGTGTTCTTTAGACATATAAAAACATATGTATCCCTAGAAGTGTAGCTAGCTTGGCTGTAAATAGTTTTCCTTCAAGTAATGTAAAACTGTAAAGAGAGACAGAACCACTACTTCCAGTAGGCTCATTTACTAGCCCATAAAGAGACCTGTTTTCACTGAGCTACTTATATGCTTGAAATGTGAAGCTTTTAAAAGGTGGATTTGTTGACGGAAAGTCAGTCAGTAACAGTGAGCAAAATGAAGTATTGCAAAGCTGTTTTCTAATGTACATTCTGCCACATGTGTGGCAGGCCAGTTTTCTACACAGAATTTGTACAAGCAGCTGAAAAAATGTGAGAGAAAACCACACTCTGGAGTTCTTCCATTGTGAAAAACCAATAAATAAGTTTTCAAAATCCATGCACATCATTTTGAGCCTTACAATGATTTTATACACCAAGTATACTCTAGTGGACTCTTAGCTGAAACTTGAACTATGAAACATATCTATAATATCTATAAAGTCTACTTGAAATTCATTCCCCCTATCACTTGCATAACACTCTTATACTCTTATACATAAATGCATGCCTTCAACAGATTAACTCACTAGTTACAATTTCAAAGTTCGCAGTTCTCTTTATAGAGGGTTGGTGAAAAAGAGACTGAAAAGAATTCTACGTGTGGAAAGCAAAAAGGACATACCAATGAATGGGGCCTCCTCTTATTACAGAGGAGACCAGATAAGCTGGAGGATAGCTAGGATTGCAATTTTCTAGCCTGCATCATCACTATGTACACAACTCTTTCAGTCTTCAAGGAGCGATTTAACGGACTTCATCGGGAGGTTCAGACTGGACATTAGGAAGCATTTCTTTACCGAGAGGGTGGTCAAACACCGGAACAGGCTTCCTAGAAAGGTGGTCAATGCCCCAAGCTTGGCAGTGCTTAAGAGGCATCTGGGCAATGCCCTTAACGACATGCTCTAACTTCTGGTCAGCCCTGAAAAGGTCGGGCAGTTGGACTAGATGATCCTTGTAGGTCCCTTCCAACTGAAATAGTCCTGTCCTATTCTATGCTATCACCTCTCCCTGCTAAAAAGCAGTAAGAAAGCAGGGGATCAAGCTCAGTTTCCAGCTCTTTTTTTAATTGTGCTAAAATCTTTTGAGGGGGTCATAGCTGAGGAAATCCTGCCAGTATCACACTAAAAACTTCAGGCTTCACAGTATGAAGCCTGGTGCAGTGGGAATCCTCTGAAGGTAAGTATTTACAAATAACAAAGAGTGTTGAATGTTTCAGTGTTCTCTCCTTCATCAGCAGTTATGCAGATCACCTTCTGCTCTACCACAAATATTGATTTATATTAATCATGGAAACTTCATGCCTTGCAGGCATGAAAGAAAATCAATGCAGCAATGTTCTTGTTGGTTTTCTGCTAGCCAGCACATTTGTGTGACGGAAGAGGGCACACAATGAAGCCCTTTGGTGAGCCTGTAGGTAAACAGATGAGAAATGTGAGAGCAAAAATGCTGGTAAGTGAATGGAAAGTAAATCTTTCAACAGCCCTAACACAAATATGCTTTGAATGCTGATTTAGTCTTCCATCTCAGAAGACCATCTTTAGCATTCAGTATACGAGAACATCTCCAGGAACCACATTTCTACTAGGGATTTGCTACATTTCAGGATTATTATTCAGATGTTACAGAAAGACAGATCTCCTCTCATACACTCCATACATAAAAATTGCCATAGTGAAGCTTACTTATTCAATACTGACAGTGCATTTCATTCCTATGTACTTCTCTGTGAAATAATAGACACAGTACTGTTGTGTGACTTCATGACTAATGTAACAATGCACTCTTTAAAATAAAACCCTCCATGAGCACATACATACCTGTGTCAGAAAAGTCAGGATACTGGATGAACTGGTACCTATGTGTCACTGGAACTGATGCAATAGCATCTGTAGCATGAAACTAAAGCGCAGAGCCAAGCTGAATCATATATCTAATATAATGAGACTAACAAGGATGTATACATTCGTTTGTGCTGTGTGAGGTACTGACCCCTTGGACGGCTCTGTCTCCTGAAATGCACAAAGCCAGTGTAGTCAGTGGAGATATTCCTATTTATATTTGTGACAAATTGTCATGCAGAACTCTTTCTACTGAATTGTGGTTCACTGCTCTACAAGCTTAACCTACTTCTGCCTAAAAAAAGTATCATTATTCTATGTAATTCTGTAATAGGATGTGTAATAAAGAAGATTATTAGAAGCCTCTGAATTCATTCTCTTAGAGTATTCCCAAAATCCCTTTGCATATAAGAAATTTTTGGGGAAGTCAGGTTTCTTTTTGTATTGCACCAGGAAAGCAAAACTAGATGCCACAACTCAACTGCAGTTTTACATGCTAGGAAATGAACTACACAGTCAGTAGTTTGCATTTGTAATAAATGAAAGCAGAATCTAATTCTTACTACCAGAAGAGAACATAACAAAAGTAATAGTATACATTAGTAGCATTTCAAGACATCATAATATGGCAGAAGTTTTTCAAAACTAAATTCCAATATTAATGAATGCACATGAATTTCAGCTGTAACAGTTGATATTTAGTTTTCACGGTTGTCAGATTGTCTTTAAACACAACAATCCACAAGAGGAACCAAAATTAACATCACATAATGAATACCTGTTTAAATCTTTCTCTGCTGTAGGACCTGCTCCACAAATGAACTATTTTCAGTAGTGCATTCCTCTCTCAATAAAATGTTAAGATTGCAAGGAAAAGAACAGATAAAATTTTCTAGTTATCTTCTAGAAACCCAGGAAAGAACTGTTATATTGTGTTTGCCCTGTCTTAATGAAACTGGAGTAACTCTCCAGAGCATATGAGACTTATAATAATTGTGAATTTGGGGATATTATGTCCTTGGCAGGTTGGTTGATATTCTTTCTATTGAGGTCTGTTTTTCTCCTGTGAAGTTACTGACTGCACTGCAGGTGAATAACAATCAACCAGAAACAGATAACAAAAGTGTAACTGATTACTGTACCAACGATTTCTATGATTTCACTTTAAATCATCCTTTTCTATTAATTTCTGTTATCTATTTAAAGACAGAACTATCTACAAATTTTATTGGAATTTAAACAATTGGTAAAAGTCCTGAAGTAGTAAGGCTAATACAGGCTTTAGAGGCAGAAAAAAAGCAACAAGAAGTAGGATTTGAAAAAAATATTTGGAATTTTAAAAAATTATTTTAAGCTACTCTGCAAGTTCAAAGAAGGTGGGTATGCATTTTAGGGAATTCAGTAAGTGGCAAAATATATCTGCTAACATTATTTCTCCTTCTGTGCATACAGAAGCCCCATATCATGTGGGAAATCACTGAAAAATATTTTACCATGTGAAAACAAGACCAATGTAACATCAAGCCCCCTAAGGAAAAATTGGGGGTTTATAAAATCCAAATGCTTTACAGAATGAAATGTTCTAAATTTTTTTTATTTGAAAATTTGTGGGGTTTCTGGTACTTTCAATTTATTTCCCTGTAATGCTACTTTTCAAGAAGAATAACTCAAATTCAGTGTCAAACCTGTCATCCTGAAGCACTGGAGCCTGACGGGAGGTGTAGTTCCAGCGACTGCCACCTCACCTTCGCCCATCCCCTACAAAGTCTGCGGTCAGACTCTTTCCATCTTGACAAACTGAGAAATATCTCTGTGCAGCAGGAGAACTGGGGAGCAGGCAGCACAGGAGGAGTGAAGGACGAGGGAGCAAAACACCCGCACACAGCTCCCAGAGGCACTGAGGTGGCACACACCAGCCACACGGACCTCAAACGCATCTGAAATGAGACTTTGCAATTCAGAAAACTGAACCATTTTCCTTGTGTTTGCTTCAAACCAAGACAGAAGGTTTCGTTTTGACTTCCATGGCAGAATATTTGCACCTGAAGGCCCTGAGAGGGAGCTGAGGCTGTTGCACTTGATGACCAGAGGATAGGTGAAACCAGGCTTTCCAGCATGCCGCATCTCACCGCATTCATCAGCCGTGTGTTTCCCATCATGCAGGGCCAATCCTGAAAGAACTTCAGCTCCACGCAGCAGCAATAAATCCTTCTTCACAACGAAATTCTGTGCCTATGTAATTTGATTCAGTTCTACTGAAGTTAATAAAGCTGCAGAAATTTACAGCAGCAGATAATTTGGTCCAGAAAGAATGAACTGCTAATTAGTAAGAGCAAGGGTTGGCATGACAATCTCAGCCAGCCTCAACCTTGGTATTAAGTACAGAATATCTCCATTTATCTCATTTGTTTCTGTCATAAATGTATTTAGAAGAGTTCTACCTGACGCATAAGAATTTCTTTCCTCAAATTACTACATGGTGCATCAGAGTAATTTCAACACTTATTTCCTTTCAACAATTCAGATAATTATGTTTAAGAACTTAGAACAAGCTTACATAAAGTAGCTTTACTCTATTTATTATGTGACAGATACTGTATTACTCATGAGTAACCAGAGCCTGTCACATTGGAAAATTTCATGAATAATATGTGGTATATTATGCATGCATGTATAGTTCTGCATAGTCGAATATAACCAAACAATTAATAAAACAAATGAAGAATGCATAATTGAACTGCTAAATCTGAGAACTCAAAACTGAATTGACTAGCAGAGAATTATCAATCTGCCAGAAAAATATCCATTGTAAAGTAATCTGAGTGCACTCAACCAACTTACAGAATTTTTAAAAAATTAAGTATTGCTATTAGAAATTGATTATACTTTTTAATAGCAATAAATCCCCATGAAATTAGTTATTGCATACCATAGCTATAGCATTAACCTTTTGAAGCAAACCTAGCAAATTGCTAGCTAATGCTAATGACCAATTTCAAAAGGGATTAGTCCTTAATTAAATTATATCATATAGAGTAGTAGTCATAAGACAGGACCATTTTGATGCCAACTCCATCTTAACATGAACAGTCTGTGTTGGAATGAACCGCATTATTCCAAAATCAGTAATTAGTGTAAGTAGGAGGAGCATTGGGACTACTTAGATGTGTTGGTTTTGAATGACCAGGAAAAAAAAAAAAAAAAAGAAAAAGAAAAGTTTTACATTAAAAAGATTATGAATGAGTTACCAAGTTTTTACAAAGAAGGGCCACTAGCTTCATTACAAAAACAACAGCAATGCAAATCATATCTTCAAAATCTGTCCATTCTCTATAATATTTCATGAATCACTCTAGTTGTAGTATTAAATGCAAATTTCAAAGTCTGATCAACACATATGAGATTGTTTTAAATAGATCACTGGTGATCTAGTCGATGATGATATCATCATGATATCATTATCTGTTGTTCAAATGAAATTAAATGAAAAGCGATTGACACAGTTCCAGCCTTGCTAATTCCGAAGGAGCTGCTGGACATGCTGTGGACCCCAAATCAGGCAGAACTCCAGTGTGCGGAGGAACTGCCTTTTAGGATTTCAGGTAGCGAAGTTCTAGCAAAATTGGGTCTCTTACAAGAAAGAGGGTTTCTCCAGCACCTCCAAGAACTCGGCAGCTCCTGCCACAATAAAAGTGTGAGGGAAAAGGGAGGCTATAGGCAGCTGCCACACCAACTCCAGCAAACCAAAGCCATTCCCTTAAGTTCAAAGAAATTAAGTAGTCTCCAGCATCTTCTGCATACTCCATGCAATTAGGTTTGGAAGATGAGCACAGGACGTCTATGTTTATGCTCATAGCAGCAGAGTCCCCCAAAATGGGGCAGAAATCAGCTCTCCCAGGCAGAAAGGAGGGCTGGTTAGCAAAAGGCAGTGATGCCCTACAATGTGCTGCACCTCAAGGCAGCCATTTCAGCCCACAGCAGCACCCATGGTTTGGTGACACTGACCGGTGGCTGCCACACCACTGCCAGCACAGTGGCTCCCAGCCAGTCTCTTCTTCTTTAGTAGGGTTGAAGAGCTGGTTTTAGAGTAGGACAGGAGCTCACTCTCCCCTGCAGAAAACCAGGTGCTGCCTAAAGCACAAGATCTAATGTGGAGGCACAAGTGAAATTTACTCCAAGTCTGATTTCAGGCTCATTTGAGACTGAAATGCAATAAAACTGACAAAGTATTTTTGTCAAATTTGTTAAATAAAATAAAATAAAATAAAATAAAATCCACAACAAAATCTTGCATAATCCCCTGGTTAATCAAAACTGCTAAAGGGCTTGAAGTGTTACAGCTGCAACTTGAAAATTATCTTTGTTCACTTTTCTTACTTATTTTTGTGCATAGTTAAGATGAGTAAAATCTCAAACCTAACTATTCCCAAACACGCAGAAGTTTGGCTCCAGATCTGAACTGTGTGGTTGGCCTTGCCTCCCTCCTGGCTGGAGCCCAAACCTCCATTACCAAGCACCCCAAACTGTGATACGGATGAGAACACGTGTGGGAAACTTGGCTCTTACGCACATATAACTCTGCAGTTGTCATCACTTCCCTCTTCACAGCCTTGGCTGCAAATGTGAATGAAGCCCAGTGGTGCCGCAGTCCTTTCCTGCCCTTCTTTATATTTGTCTTTTTCTCCCCACTTGGAAATGTTTTTGCATACAATGCCAACTGAAAGCCCTCAAAGCTGGAATGCTTACTGTCACTTAGGCTGTGCAAGGGAGGCAGACTTTTATTGGAAACATTCCTTCCCTTCCTTTTCATTTTTGCTGCTCCCACGCTGTTGTTGGCAGCTTTAGATCCGTATCAGAAGGAAAGCATGTAAAATGTATGCAGTTAGGCAGCGGTCCTGTAAGGCACTTCATGTGCACAAATATCTGCAGCTGTGCGCTGCTTCTGATCTGTAAGAGACTACATATGGGCACGGAGATCAGAACACATCAAATCCCTGTTATTAAACGCATGTGTCTTTGCAGCAAAAAGTCTTAATTCCTGTTAAGGGACTCCACTAATAAGAAGAAAAATAAATTATATTCGCCCCCAGGAGAAGGGAAATTATGATTTCACTCTCTATGTTCAGGTCATACTAGCACAGAAATGCAACATAAAAGGCTAATAAGGCCTATGGTGAGATGTCTTAAAAATACTAAAGCTCAATTAGCATTCAAATTATATTTACAGTTTTTTCCTCTCTATAGCCGAAGTTCTTGTATGGCTTCACACTCTTGGTAGACAGCAAGACCCAGCAGCTAGAAGCCCAAACCAGGTGCATTCAGTGTCCTACATGATGTACATTTTAAATGGTAAAGATGAGGAGCTGGGAACAAATTAACAGGCAGGCTTGTAACCTCCAAGCACATTCATATTGAGTTTGGCTGTCTTTACTGAAAGCAATCCTTATAAAATGAGGAGCACAATAAAGGAGAAGCTAAGTGATAAGTAAGGATTTGCTATATACAAGTGGCACTAGCTGATGCAGAGGTCCCCTTTGGCTTCATGGCCTGAAATCTTGTGCTGTAAATGAAGTAAAAATAAGAAGTAGATATATGGGAAAGCCAATGGAAAGCAACACTTTCTTGCAATTATTATTTTTCCTTCTTATATATAAATTGAGACAGAGCTCCATGCTGACTTCTGAAATAGATGCCTAAAAAGCATAGCATTTTTGCCATGAATTTAGGAAACATAAGGTAAGACAAGAGACTTAGGAAAGCTTACAGTAATAATTCACAGGAAATTCTGCATTTCAGTCAAGAAATTTTGCAGCCAACATAAATTGTTAAGGGTACGCACTTCGGCTGACTTATGGAGAGCTACCGTCGGTACAAATCCCCACAGAATGAAGCAGTGATACACCTTAAAAGATATAGACGTTAATAGAACCAGATCTTGCAGTCCTTGCTCACACAGGAATCCCTATCGACATCTGGAGGAATTTTACTGGTACACATATTTTAGGTGTCACAGAGAAGCTGGCAACATGCTGAACAAAGGCCACTTTCTTTTTTTTGGGCTCTGCTTACCAGGATACTCATACAACCAAGTCTTTATATATGTTTGTGTTTTTGTCCTGCTTTGATTTTCAGATTTGCATTATATGCACAAATTTAGTAGATTAGGTCATTTATTCACAGTTGCATGTAAGGTGTTTCAGGACATCTCTCCAGCCTGAGCACAACCCCTAGAAGAGCCAGTTGTGCTTATGGGCCTTATAACTCACAACCTGGAAGGGGCAGGCCTTTTGACTGACATTTCGAGAAGAAGCAGACTCAATCTGATAAAGTGTCATCATAGTCTGACCTGAGGCAAGTCACCCGTGACTGCCCCTCTTCCTCGCTCCTCCGGGGCTGTTTATGTACAAGCACCCGTGACCTCAGCATCCACCCCAATCTGGGCAAAGGGCAGATTCACCTCTAATTAAATCGTTCTGGTCTTTTGAGAGCAGCAGACCTTTGACCAATACTTTTATGGGATATTGAATCCAATCCAATCTACTGACATATGTACTCAGGGATTCCTTTTATAAAGCCTCGACATGTTTTTGTCTCCTTCTGCTGTGCAGGAACCAAAAGCACTGTCCTCACCATGAGGTAACTGGAGATGTCTGGAAATTTTTCCTGCCTTCTGTCCACTGAAAGAAAACAGTCATTGAGCCACATCAGCTTTTTCAATAATTTCAAAAACTTACTCTACTAAGTTGCATTAAAATGGATAATCACCAGGATGGTTTATTTTGGCCAGCAGATACCCTACTTTATTTTATAATTAGTGTTGGTGTTACTGAGTATGAAAGGAAAATGGCACCAGGACACTGCCCTCAACTTTAATATTATAGCTAGATGTACATAATTAAGTGCTAGGAGGTTTTTTTTTCCTTTAGCAGCTGAACAGCTCCATCAGTTGGTGAAATTCATGAGAATCTTTTAGATCATGTCAATGATCTCATGTAGATAAACTTATGCAAAGTATGAGGTTTGCAATGGAATTATACTCAAGTCAATAATGCCAGTCAAACAGCTATCATCTACAAGGAATATTCAATGATGTGCATGGAATAGGTTGGTGATCCCTACCCTAGCTGATCCCTATGCTTCTAGGACTATAGATCCAGCAGGATGCACATCCTGACACAAGTTTATATGGTTGTAGTTTTACTTATAGAAGGAACAAATCTTAACTATTGGGAAAGAAAAGAAAATAAAATAGCTGCTTTTATTTATTTTTAAATACTTAATTCTACATGTAAAATATTCAATTGATTTAGCCTTGGCAACAGTTAATTTGAAAATGTTGGAGATTTTTCTGGGGCCTTTTTATTTATTTCCCAGTGTAGTAAGATCTTAAATTACAGATATGGGTGTCTGACATAACATTATACCAAGCCTAACACTTCACACTTTCATTTATATTTTTCCAGTCAGCAGATGGCCACTTACAGGCTGCAAACTCAAGTTTCTGCACTGGGGTGTATAAGACCTGACAGTAAAGCCTTTAGCTTTGGAGTGAGGTGGGCTCGGCACCCTTTAGTTACTTTCTTGCAACATGAGTCTATCATTGAGAATTCCATTTTCTTGTTCGTGATATGAAATGCTGAGTCTTGATGAGTTTATATCAACAATACTGCAGTTCTCCTGTGAGTCTGATGAGAATTTCAACTGATGATATATCAAAAGGTTGTCCACACAAGGAAGTCTCCAACCAATTAACAGGTGACATAATATAAGTGTCTTTCCTAACACTGATGTCAGGAATATTTTGTCATCTGAAGTGAAGCGGAGGCAGGCTTCAAAATCACATTGATCACTCCCCCTCCAAAACAGTGACATTTTAATTCCTATATCCCTCTGGTGTGCAACTGATAGGTCTGGGCAATTCATCTCTGCTTTCCTGCATTCCTAATCTGCTGTTACCAGCTGTTCTTATACTGAAAACCAACTCTTGTTTGCAACTGGTCATGTAAAATCATAGAATCACAGAATGATTTGGGTTGGAAGGCACCTTAAGGATCATCTAGTTCCAACCCCCCTGCCATGGGCAGGGACACCCTCCACTAGACCAGGTTACCCAAAGCCCCATCCAACCTGGCCTTGAACACTTCCAGGGAGGGGGCAGCCACAACTTCTCTGGGCAACCTGTGCCAGTGCCTCACCACCCTCACATTAAAGAATTTCTTCCTGATATCTAATCTAAATCTACTCTCCAGCAGTTTAAAGCCACTACCCCTTGTCCTGTCACTACCTGCCCTTGTAAACAGTCCCTCTCCAGCTTTCCTGTAGGCCCCTTCAGGTACTGGGAGGCTGCTATAAGGTCTCCTCAGAGCTTTCTCTTCTCCAGACTGAAAAACCTGAATGACTTAAAAAAACATATCAGTAACAGTGAGGATGGTAATATGAAAATGTGAAATGCCAGACTGTTGTTGATTTTCGTATTTCATGTTTGATGAACAAGCTGGAATTCCCAAATTGAGGAAATGGTAATTAGCATTTGGCTACCTCAAATATACATCTATCCCTGTTAACAGGTTGGTCTTGCTATCTGTTAAGAGGTAGTAATAGACTGCATCCTTCATCCTTATGTGAAGCCATATGTGAAGAGGAAACATGCAACTGTGACAAATCTGCAAGTTCTCTTGGTGGGAAGACCACCATTCACATCAAATGGACATCTGGTTTTCTCAAATTCAGAAATCAGATGATGACTCACCAAGTATTAGCAAAGTTATCTGCAGGCAATAACAGAGTGGTGAATCGAACAGAGACTTGTGGGATGTCTTGAAAATGCCACAATTTCTATTTGGCATATATGCCTGTATTTTCTAATACAAAGTGAGATGGTAATGTCACATCCCCTCAGCAACTCTATCAAGGAATAAAAATATGAAATAATATTTACAAATCTCTTGTGCTGCTCCTCTAGTTTCTCATAAAGTATGAATACTCTGCTTTAACAATCAGTGATGTGGCAGTAATATTCATTACATTTTTACCTTATAGCTGTAAAAATAACTTCATTGAGGAATTATGAAGTTAACTTCAGTGGCCAAATGAAGAATTTGGTTTCAGTTTCAAACAAATTTTTCTTGGGACCTGTTTATTCAGTCATTATATTTACCAAAAAAAAAAAAAAAAACCCCAAACCCAAACAAACAAACAAAAAAAACCCAAACCAAACCCAAAAAGCCCAAAACACTCAAAAACCCTCTTAATCTTACTGGACCTTTATATTCCTCTCAATCTTCACTAAAACACTGTTTTGATCAGTAGTGAGTAGACTGAAGGAGTTCTGCATTTGGATGCCATGCTGATTTTGCCTGGGCAGTAAAGATCAGACTGTGCTCACATACATCTTTTAATATCAATATCCCGATCTTTAAAAAAGGAGTAGGAAAAAGGGAAAGAAAATTTATACAAGAAAGAAAAGTAGGAAAAATGATAAAAGAAAGGATTTATGTGTGTCACAGAGCTCTTATTTAAGTCTTATTTTTGATAATTTTCTGATACACCTTTGTATACAAAATCCATTGTCATACACAGCTTTTCCCCATTTTTGCTGAAACAATTGGAAAAAAAAAATTATGTCTGCCTCATCTGAGAAAGCCACTTCACGTTAAAAGAAAATGTATGGGTCACTGAAAATGGAGTTTTTTATAATAGAACGCATTAGTATACAAAAATACATTAAAATAAGAGGAAGCAAAACTTGTTAAAAGCAAATTCCATAATTTCATACTGTGGCATCTCTGTATAAAACATAAGCCAGAACAACTTTGCAGGATTTATAACCTTCCTGTTAGAGGTTCTCAGCGCACTGACTTACTGGCGATATATGTGCACAAACACAGAGGCTGCCACATCATTATCAGACAGGCAAGCGAATGCATTATCTTCTCACGTCTCCCCTGTCCCTAGCTAATGCCTCATCATAACAACCTCATCAGCTATTGCTGATAATCTGCCCTACTTCCTGCCTTCATCTCAAATGCCACCTCAGAAATTACTATAAGGAAATAACCATGGGCAGCCTGGCTGTGAGCTGAAGGCAGACAGGAAAACTGGCAAAAGCGATATGCACAAATGGCTGACCTTCAAAACAGCAGTTTGCAAAACATATGTGCTGCCACAAAATAATATTAAGTAACCTTTCCAGTGCTGCCATTCTTAGATTCACACTGGGGCTAATCAATATTGCCCTGAAGCACTGGAGAGATGTTCCCACATCCTCATGAAGGTTCCTGGTTTAATTTGATTCAGCGTAATAAAATCACCAGCTTCGAAATAGATCAGCGTAAGGCACGGAGGTGGCGAGAATGCAAAAGGCCAACCCAGGCAGAGAACCCGGCATGTCCCCCAGCAGGTGACCCCGCCAGCTGCCTGGGACAGAGGGCACAGCCCCCTCGGCGGAAACCACCGAAGGCAGAAGCACTTTCAGGGCCGACAAGCTAGACCTTTGGAAATGAAGTTTATGGGGTCAGCTAATTTGCTACTTCCATGAAATAAGTGAGCCTTCCCTCAACCCAACCTGTCTATAGCTTTGTGGGAAAAAGGTTTTATTTCATAAATAAGGTTTAGCCTATGCCCATGAGGCGTTGTGGGGCTCATGGTAACTGCCCTGGTGCTGAGGGATTCTTTTCCTAACATATACCTGGAAACGAGACTGCAGCATCCCACGCTCCCCTGTATCTGCAGAAAAAACCTCTGTGGTATTACCAAGACCAAAGAGGCTTTGGGTTACCAGCACAACTTCAGCCGCAGTCTTCTTCCCTCCACCCTCAACGGACTAATGACAGCAGCTCAGAGGATAAATTATGCACAATAAAGAAAGAGCTCAAAGACAATTTCCTCCTTCCACGCCACTCATTATCTCTCCTTGGTGGTGCTCAGGTCTTGCAGCTTCTGTGCTCACAGCAGGAACTTCAGCTCTCACGAGTCAGGTGTGTTATGACAGACAAACTCCAGCTAAGGCAGCTGCTGTAATGGACCGGCAGTCTCATTCGTGAACTCCTTCCAGCATTACAAAAATTACAATCTCAACTGATCTGGCATGCATCTGATATACTTCTTCCATAGTAAAGTCCATCTGCAAATATATATATTTTAAATGTTCCTTTTTCCATTACTTAATCCCTCCATAATTTGTGCTTATACTTTGTGAAGCACAGAAAGATCTGTTGTTTGTTTAAGAGCTTAAAATTCATACCAGCTTCTTGTGACTAAAACCAACACACTGCTGTACTCAAGCGAGATCTACTGCACAAAACACAATTACCCTATCAATTGACTATACATCAATAGGACAGCACATGATTAGACAACAGTGGGGAATCCTAATGATCCCCTGTGAGAATTGGGGTAGTGCAAGCCTCTCATTTTCTGCTCCATGATGTGCAGATGAAAAATACACTGGAAAGAATACAAAATGAGCGGCAGTATTTCTGTGCACATCCTAACTTCATTTCCATGGGAATGTGGAGATCTAGCGAAAGAGCAAGACCATGATTACCAGATGGAAGGCAAAAACGCACTGATTTTAATGTCTTACTTAAGAGCATAATGACTTGTCCACTTCTTTAGCCCTGATATTTACAAAGGACCGATATTTTCAAAGCCACTTAGACACACACACTCACCCCCCAAGAATTTAGGGGTTCACCGACATCCACAGGTAGGCGGCAGCTGTAGGCACACTTCACCCGGCTGTACGTGTAGGCTCACTCTGCAGCGATGCTGTTCCCCTCGCAGGGCACTACAGTCAACTTAATACAGCGCTCCCAGGGCCAGACATCGTGCCACAGCCTGCTGCAAGGATGCTGACCAATTTTGATTTGTGTTTATTCCATTCCCCATCCCCTGGGTAGTGGAGAGTTCAAACCATGCATGGGGATTTTTTAAAATCTTCTGAAGAAAAAAATTATTTTAAAATAAGCTATAAGCCTTGCTTACATACTCTATTCATTTCAGCCCAGGACATATTAGCATCCCAAGAGAGATCTGAATGTTACCGGAGGCTGTCAAATTAACAGAAATACATTGACAAAGAGAGTTTGTTCAGGGAATGTGAGTGCAGCAATAATGGTGCTAAGTGATGGCAAAGTATCATTTTGCTTACAGCAAAATTTAATTTTTGCCTGTTCACAAAAATAAATGCAATTTCTGCCACCTGTTTTTTGTCCATGCTTGATTTGTTTTCCATATTTTAAAGGGATTCTGTGGTTTTCTCTTTCAAGTTCTTTTCTGGCACTTTCTAAGAATCAGTACTTTACAATCTGTGACGCTTAGAAATTCCGCAGCAGAGCTGATCAGATTGCTTTGCAGCTTTAGGAAATTTAGTGATGCATACACCATGGTACAAATCTAGCCATTATACAGGGAAATAAGGGAAGTCCTTTGCCAAGCACAAGCTATTTCAAGAAATACCTGCTATCTGGTGGTGTACTGTCTTTTAGTGATTGGGGTTTTTTACTGCTCCAGGTCTCGTGTCACATACTAAAGTAACCAGAGCTGTGCTTCCCTTGTTCCCTGGGCAGCTGATTTTGTGGGGCACATGCCAAAGTTATCAATAGGATTTTCCATACTAGATTAACCTTATAGTTCACCTTGTCCAATACCAAGTGACTAATATTATCCATACGGTATTTTCAAATACTACTTAATTTGTCAGTCTCAATGCAACCTACTTTGGTTTCCTTTCTTAGCATCAGATGTGCATTGAATGGGACTATATCCACTTAGTGAGTGAGCGCTCTAAAATGCAGCTGAATTTTCTCTTGTTAACTTCATCTGCTCCCATACCTTTGCTATCTCACTGCTCAATTGCTACGAAATTAGTAAGCTCCTTTCTTTCCTTAGTTTTTTTCTAGAAATACAATTCAACAGAAATTAGTATGTTTTGCACACTCTTGGAAGGAAGCCTGAAACTTATTTAACGCCGTGTCTGGTGATGATCCACACCGAAGGCATTACAGTAAGGTACTTTTTACATGGCTCTAAGCTCTAGTCAGTGAGGGACTGGGAAGGAGAAGAATGGGACATTTCTATATTCCTAGCATAGGTGAACATCTAGTGCTGTTGCAAGCACCTGAGACCCACAGGTCTGGCTCAAAGCCATCTTTCCTTCCATTGCTCTGATTTTGTGGTGAAAAAGCTCGGGTAACCAGAAGGATCCGACAGCATATATATCCTTCTAGTGTTTGCACTCATCAATGTAGTACTTCAGCAGTTAATAATAACGAGCAGTGTACCAAAAACAATGTGCTTTGGCAAATATGACTTAGGACACTTCTGTTCTAGCTTTACAGATGTAAAATGAATATTTCACTTTTACTTTGAGAAAGTAATGAAGCCTTTTGATCACAGGCATTAAAACTACTCATATATTGAGATATTTATAAGCTGAAATACAAAAGCCCCTATCCCATAATTTGGATGATGTTCTCAACCCTAAAGTGCCCATGACTATGTGACGTCGTTTGCTTCCTGTCCCAAGTCATTCCCCTGTAAATTCAACCAGCAAAAATAATTGCTTCACCACAAACTGACTAAAAACGCCAAGACCCATTTAGAGACAACAGCAATCATTAAACAAAACCTGTTTGCAGGAGAGCTGAAAGCATTTCCAATAGTCATATGAGATTTAAAAATAGAAGACACTTCAGAGTGCTTAAACTGCAGACAAAACCCTGTTTAATTTCAAAGGTGGCAGGGTTACTAGTGCATCAGCTACTTCAAAGACGGCAAAATAAATTGCTTTTTTAAAAGATTGGCAACTCCATCCAACATGATGGGAAATACATAAGGTTTACCAAATATGAAATTTAATGTGCACAAGTTGTTCAAATGTTACCTTAATTTGCATGAGTGAGCATAACAAAAGGCATAACTTATCATCTCAGTTAGGCTCAGCTTTGGAAATTAATGTTCAGTCATGAACCTCAAATAATCAACCCACAAGGCCACCTCTTCCTGTTTTATTCCATAATGCTGGAAAAATAAAGTGTTGTTTATATAGCTGGAAGGCTTTGCTTTATTATAAAACACAACAGGAGAGTAATTTATTTAATATAATTATTCAGCATGTGCATGACCATAGATAAATAGAAATCCACTCAAGAATTTAAGGCCTCCCCTGACGTATTTTTATACTCCTCTCAAAACCAATGAACTTTTGACTTAAGACTGGGTTCTCTTTTCCATAATTATTTTTCCTAAATCTATTAGCAAGCTCTGATTACCTGTACACTAAATGCAATTAAAAACCCAGTACCACGCACACAGGAAGAGCATGCACGTTTACGGGATCCTCATTCTCAAGATGAGCTGGCAAGAGTTCCTCCACATTGAGTTTTAGTGACTCCATACAGAAATTCAATGAAGTCATCAAATAAAACCTCCAAAATAATGTTTGGTTTATGTTTGCAAAATTTTCCCATAAAAAAGTTCCTTCACTTTATGTTTGAAAATTTTCCCTTGCATTTAGGAGTTCATATAATCACAACACTACATGGTTAACACTGACTGAGTCCCTAGACAGCTAAGGTGTGCTATGCTGAGTCCTTTGGAAAGATATCTTCATGAGAAAATGGTCATCTGGAGACATTGAAGGCCACGAATTTTTAGCTTACTCTAATATATTCTACTATAGTTTACTGTAATAGCAAAATGAGAAATGGATCAGGTGAGCCTATAAGATGATTTCAGAAGAGAAGCATAAGGAAATACATCATGAAAACATTCAAATTTACCAACAAAAACCTGAAGCTTGGGTTAAAAAAAAAAGCAAACAATACCCCCCTAAAAAAAACCCCACACCACAAAACCAAAACTACCAGGAGAGAAGAAACTGGAGGCTAACTGCACAGTTCTTTGGAAATAGTGGCTGTGTAATTAAATTCAGGCAGAAGGGAAGGTACACACTTTGTGACAAGGAGACTGGTCTCCTGCTAAGTCTGGATTTTCATCAGTGCGTGCAGATCTACATCTGATGCAGAGAGCCAAAACAAAAGCTCAAGCTCCACAACCAGTTCGGAGTTAGGATGAACTGCTGCCGCGACATCAAGCGATAGGGCAAATCTTGTAAAAGAACGGCTCTTAATGCTTCATGTTCAATATATGATGGCTACTGATTCAGTTATTGAATGTGTTTTACAGGGAATTGAACTATTCCAGAAAAAGACCCTGACAATATTTAGGAACGAATGGAACTCTTTCGGCATTTTTCTACCACTTTCCCATATGTGTGTGTATACATATATAAGGTATAATACTTAGATCAGTGTCTCCAGCTTTTGTCAAACAAAAGAAATGTCAAAGTAGTAATATAATTTTTTTCCCCTATTAATAAAACAAAAGGATGCTATCAACTTTCAGGAGAGTGAAGGCCTCATCATGTTCCCCCTTCCTCTCCAAACTCACTGAACAGTAAATATTTCAAAGGGTTCAAACTTGCTCATTCACTCTCTTTTCCCAGCTTTGCATAGTTGCTTTGAAGCAGCTGTCCTCAAAGGATCAGATACTGAGATTTCTAATCCTGTTTCAACTTCTCAGCAAGACTTCGGAGTTCTGTTAAAGATTAGGCAACATTTTTTCTGTGCTGAGGCCTTCTAGGCATCTGAACTAGAATGAGCCTCCAAATATATTAAGTGAAGGTGACATTGCTGCTGGCCACAAAACCCCTTAAAGGAGATAATTTCCATTAACAAGAAAATTACAAAAACAGACATGATTTAAAACAGCCCTTATTCCATCTGAATCAAAAAACATATGTACATAACAAACTTCTACAACAGAGTAAATAGGAAACAACTGGGATCTTAGGAATTGCGCTGTATATGAAAAATGTTTCAAAAAAGGGTCAAAGTATATCGTGTGATGGAAAGCCAAATGTCCCACGCATTCCTTCCCTAAAACACTGGTGTGTTTAACAAAGGCTGCAAACAGCCCACTTGCAGGTAGGAAGTTTGGGGAGTGAATACTACTATAGTAGTCCTGCAGGCAGATATTTGCGGCGTATGTGTACTATGCCAGGCAATTTAAAGTGCGTGCGTGTACTACGCACAAGTACAGACACAATTACAAGAGCTACAACACAGCATTATGAAACATCGCATCTCACAGGTTCGGTGTCTCACATTTCAGCTGGGCTGGTGGTGCTTGTTAGTTAAATTATTCTTTACCCATTTCTGTGGGATATTTGGTGACACACAAGACGGGGAGGGGAGCCATGGGGATTCACAAAGCCATGACGTGAACAAAAACGGAAGCATGGCCTCTGCCAAGTGCAGCATTGATCCTAAAACACTGAGAGTGACACACACAGTAACACTGACTGGAGCTCCAGGCAGCTGCCCTGCCAACTACTCGGACATTGTGCAATGAAGAAACCACAAGTCTTGCTTGCTGGCCTTCAGGGAAGTGGGCAATTCCAATCTGTGATCTTAGAATCTTCCTTTACATCATAAGAAACTCACTGTGGTGGGTTTTTCTGAGGAGAATAGGGGCCTGCTTGATATTTCTGTTGTAGCCACACAAAGGTGAGTGGTCCTCCAAAGGGTTGTGCTCTATCAATACACAAACACACACCAGAAGTTCTGCTGCTGACAAGTTTCTCTCGAAGACCCATTTTGTCTGGTTTTGGAGCTCAGCTGACAAAACTACAACTTCCTGTGTTCCAAGGAACCTGTGCCAGAGAGAACCTCTGCAGCTAAGGGTGCTTTTAATTAGGTTTATTTTTCTTTATAGCTGATTCTAGGAGTGCTGAAGAGGGGAAATGTGGTGTAATCCTATGTGGGCAAACTTATTGGGCAGCTGGGGATGACTCTCTTCATTTCTTTTTAGCTCTGGGTTTAAGTGCCATACAGGATATTTAATTGTGATGTTTTCTTCCTTCAGACAGGAAAGCCAACTGGGTAGGCCCACTAGAGACCAAAAATTCTCTACCATAGCCCTTGATGCCTGGGGAGACCATAATCACATACTTTCTGGGCCAAAGCCAGAAGCTACAATATGAGCTGGGCAAACCTAGGACCAAAGTTATAAAGTAAAAGAATAAAACAGTACAAGTCCTCAAAAGCATTAAAAGAGAACCTAAAGCAAATGAAAATTAAAATTTTAAAGGGTTGTGATGCATTTAAACAGTGGAAAAAAAACAGAAACTGGTAATACAGACAAGAAACTGGAGGCACCTGAAGTAGGAATGAGCTCCAATGCTCTTACTATCATGTGAACCACAGAGGGTAGAGTCCAGTTTATGTGCTACAGGTACTGCAGAGGTAAAAAAAATATCCGAACAGCAATGCTTGGATGCACATGTCCAAGGTGTGACCACAAGCACATACCTGAACCAGCTGGATCAGTGATTCCATCACTGGAAGGAAACACTTGGTAATGATAATAATATCTTGGGTTTTACTTCTCATTGCCTGTTTATAAGCCACAGACCATGGAACTGCCAAAAAATGTAATATCAGAAGTTTCATAGATGACAAAATGGTTTTATAGTATTTACAGTCTGGCTGCGAGACACAAGGATATCAAGGCTAGTGTTACAGATGAAAGGCACAAGAAAACGTCTAACCAGGGCTTTTTTCATCAGAAAGTCATACACTCACAGAGAATGAGCATGAATAACTAATAATCCAGGCTAGGATTAGTCAATTCAATTCTAGACACACATCCCAGAGAGCTGTCCAACTCCCCTTTAGAATCACTAGAGATAAATAGCTTTCCGAGATCATGAGTCATCTCATTTTAAAGTTGCTCTCTGATTTAGATTTGATGAATTGCATCTCAGTTTGCTTTTTAACTTCTACTGCAAAGAGAGTCCAAACAACCTGCTTTGAAATATATATCTATTTTTTAAACACCTAAAATGACACAGGATATATTCCACCCCTAAGGCAACACACATTATGGTGAGCAGGAGAAGTTTATTCTAAATGTTGAGCAGTACCGCCAACACATTTGACAGCTTTTGCTCTTTGCCTACAGTTGTTTCTTAACAGCAGTGGCGCCCAATGAAAGCTCGTAGCTCATCCAAGTCTTTGGTAGACTTTCATGAAGAGTTTTTTTTAATCTAGAGCAGCTCAGTTCTGGAAACAAGCTCTGTAACAGCTATGCAACAGTGCCTCTGAATTTACGCCTTGAAAAATAAGGCGTGTGACGGTCATAAACACACGATGCTCTTCTCTTAGTCTTTTTTTCTCTAATAGGGTTTGGGCATTCTGGCACAGCTTAGCCTTATACAGGCAGATCCACCATACACCCAATGATTTGATGTGGTAGAATTTATGATATGCATTGCGGGTAAACACTTTCCCCTCTAATTTCTGGTTACTTATTCTTTTTTAGCAGAGATGAGTTTCCTAGTATGTCCTCATTTTTGGAAGTTTATCTTTTTAAAAACTGCATTTGTACACTTATCATGGATAACGGTCAGAAATATCTGACTGAAATATCTGAAATGTTCCCTCGTGTGAAAGAAACATTTGATTACATATCTAAACCACATATTTGGACCCTAAGGTTTATAATGGTTCTAAACTAGAATGAAGAGTTTTGAAGTAGTATATCTGTAGTATGCCTACAGATATAATGTGCAATGCCAGTAATAAGGAAGCTCAACTTCACAATATGAAAATAAGTCCTATCCAAGTTTTACACCGAATTCTTCCCCATCCTTCCTGCAAAAGTCACATTTCATGCAGGGGACTGCATACATCCTAGGTACATGGTACTCCCAGCTTCCTCAAAATCTCTCTCTAATCCTATAACTTAGAGTTCTTCAGATGAACAAATGCAGTTAACTTCCAACTGACGTGAGAGTAGATCTTCTGTGACTTCAGTGAGAACATGTGACTGTAATTCTGCAGTCTCAGAGCATGTACCATAATTAAGACGAGGTTTCAGAAAGGAAAAATTGGAGGAAGATATACCATGAAACACCACTCAAAGAGCATTGATTACATACTTCATCCTGTATGTAACAAAGATTTACTGTCTCTGGAAGAGGACAACACATTTGGACCAGATGGCATTCAAGACTCTATCTAGCTCTTCAGAAGAGCCCAAGGAGGACCTCGTTTCTGAAATTGCTAATTCCTGATCTATCCAGATGCTCCCTTTTCCCAGTTGAAGCTGAGAGAAGATAAGATTGATCTGGAGCAAATCCAACTGATTAATTTTAAAGAACAATAGAAGATATGCCAAAATATCACAAGAGTATGAGAAACAAACCTAGGATCCTGGGTGAAAGCACAAGTGTTATTACAAATAGCACAACGTACTGGAAACAAAAGATTTCTTCTAAACCCTAAGTTGCCAGAGAAAAGCATAGGATTCCAAATTCAGAGAGATTAGACAAGTATTTCAAATACATACAAATAACATCTCAAGTGAGCTTGGGTACATACAGTGCAGGTACCTGAAGACAGTCTGGCACTTGATCCATTATAAACCCCTCTTTTGCAGTACTAAAGGTCAGGATTTAGAAGCCTTTATCTAACTTTAGCAGTGCATGCTATTGCATTATTCTGGGAAGTGGAAGGAGAGACAAGGAACAAGGGAGGGACCAGCAGGGGAATTCCACACCTTTATTGTGAAAAAATACTGTAAGAGAAGGCCCTTTGCAACTTTGCTTGCCAGATAACAGAGCAGTTGGATTTATTTGTTTAAATAAAAAGTATCACTAATGTTGCATCTGATATAGAATTTAAAGAGGCTAAAGATTTTCCAGTACTATGCTTTTATTCTGCTGAATGTTTTGATAAGCAAAACGAGGAGCTACTTCAAAGAATTTATTCACTGTCCACTCAATTTTTTAGAAGAGGAAGATCTAAAAGCGTATCTGGCTGCCTCTTTCAGTACAGGAACAATCAAGTACTTGTCATCTGGCATCAGCAAGCAAAATAATCCTGATT
Source organism: Aramus guarauna (assembly GCA_013400195.1). Classification (NCBI taxonomy): domain Eukaryota; kingdom Metazoa; phylum Chordata; class Aves; order Gruiformes; family Aramidae; genus Aramus; species Aramus guarauna. The sequence continues at coordinate 379,562 of VXBL01003762.1, read as the reverse complement.
CCCTTCTACTTTTCATTCCTTCAAAGGATGAAGTTCGGACATTAACCATAACATCTTTCAACTACAGGCTCACATATTCAGGAGTAACAAAAAAAATAAATCAGTACTTAACATGTAATTTTATGCTGCATTTTCAAAAGCACATGCTAGCAACTATAATAGTACAGAGACAGGAGTAATTCTATAAGCTGATTCTAAAATACTCCATGCACAATACTAGCATAGTAATTTGGGGGGGGGGTTTAAGAGTTCTATTATTAAGATTTGGAAAAATGAGGTCAGACAGGGTTGTAGATCATTATTTCAAAAGATAATTAAGAATGCTGGCAATTGCAACCTTGTTCATAGTAAGCCATATACTACAAAGATATGTTAAGACAAATATTTCAAATATTTGTAATATCAAGAAGTAATAGAAGATCATTTTAAAATAAGGTACTAAACAAAGATTATTTAGGTATATTGGTATTATAGAAGTGTGCTGGAACCCTACCTACACTCAGCTTTGATTGGCATCCAAACCTGATGAAGACCTGTGAGGAGAACCCAAGAAGAGGCTTTGGCTAGATGATGGAGCACAGCAGAAGAGAAAATGAGACTTGCTATGGTCCCACCTTTTCAGTGCAGAGTTCAGAAGCCAGACCCACTCCATGCTAGTCCACCACCCTCTAAGACCCAGTTCCTTCCCACTGCATCCTGGGAAACCTTTGCAATGTACAAGTCACCTTGCATCCCAGAGAGGCTCACACAGGCTGCAACGAGATGCTCTGTGATACAGAGTGTATATCGTGGTTTGGCAAAGTGGGCACAGATCATCATTCAGGTCGTGATTCATTGTTTAACCTTTTCTTGCACATATGTTTCATGGAGCTGATAGAAACAGCTGGTGAGTCTCATGACTGTCAGGAGCCACCCTGAAATCTGACTTCTAACAGTGACAATGGGGGCCACAGCACTGGGTCTTCAGTAACCTCTAATAATAAGCACAACTAAATGTCTAAGGAACACAGATGTAAGGATTTATTTTAGCCAGTATTAAGGAAGCCAAATATCAGAAGTACCAAACTCTAAGGAAAATAGCCTAATGATTCACATTCTGGCCTCCTTTATAGGAACCTTGTTGAAAAAAAAATATGTTAAGGACTAGAAATCTTTCTTTCCTAAAATTGAGAAGAGTAAATACAGAATGAAATTGGTGCTAAATATGCAGTTAAATTTTTAAGCTTTATTCATATAGCCTAAGTGCAAATATAACATCTCTATAGCTGCAAATATTCTAGGAAATGCAACATGCATTTGGATTTTTAAGCTGCTATTCAGACAAATAGTAGACAAATTCTGAATTCATCACTGCAGGCATTGGCATGCAAAAACCGAGCTATTCTAAACACAAAGTATTCTGAAATACTTCTTTTTCAATCTTTTCTTTTTGTTCTTTCTTAAGCAATAAGATAGATTTGAGATAAATAGTTGTAGAATTTGAGGAAATGTAACTAAAATTTGTTCCACTGACTGTAATGATGCAGCTGTCTGTGTCAGATCCTATTATTTATTGAGGTAATACATATTTTAGCAAATTATCATGGGCTAAACTGAACTGCTGTGCCTGTCTTAAGTTTTGACTTGCCCACAGTGAAGCCATCAAATTATTTTAAAGCTTTTCTACACTTAGACCCTAAGTTCTTCATTTTAGTTTGCACTGACATCAAAATTCTTATAATAAACACTGAACTCCCAGCAGAAATAGCAGGAACGAGAGTGGATGCAGTACAGTAATGGACTGAACATTGAATCAAAGCTATAAAACCTGGATTCACTTCCCAGTATTCCCTCTGTTCTTGGATCACTTTCAGCAAGTTTCTTCACCTTCTTGCACCTCTCTTTTCTTTTTTTTTTCTTTTTTTCTCTTTTTTCTTCTTTTTTTTCCTCCCCCCCCC
>VXBL01003762.1:304139-377566 GCA_013400195.1 Aramus guarauna | reverse complement strand
TTTTTTTTTTTTTCCATTATTTGCCTTGGCTGTTTCCATTTCATCTTCCAGGCAGACACCATCTCACAGAATGTTTGGGCACTTCTAGCACAGGATGGCACTACTCCAAATTCAAGGCCTTTAGACGCTACTGTAGAATTAATTAGGATGTAAAAACAAAAGCTTAGGATGTTTTCTGAGTGTTACCATTTCCATCCTGAAGTGTCCGGTACTTTGACAACTACAATCCAATACATCACTGTTGCAAAGACTAAATACTGTTAATTCCTTAATCAAATTATTTTTCAATATAATATGAAATTTACACGGAAAGCAATTTTAGTATCTCTAAATATTTGCTTGATTACTTTACCATGATCTTATGATCTTATTATGAGAAATGAATGGTGTGGGTTGAACTGATATTAAAAAAAAGTTTTAAAGACATTTCTGCTTTCTTTAATTTTTTTTTTTTTTAATGTCTTCATCAACATCAGTGACTTTTTTGAGGGAAAGGGGGGAGACAATTGCATTTGCTTAGGTAAATCTGCTCATATAGTTATCCCTTCTGAATCACTTGTCTTGGCATAATATTTTAAACAAGAAAGCAATAATTTCTTAAACCAGAAACACTCTCCTCAAAGTGAGAGCTGAGATCTGTGTCTCTCATCTCATTTCCTGTCTTCTGGTTTTTAATCAAAATATATGAAGTCATTGCTTAAAAAGGGTATTCAGTCACGTGAATATTGTGGAACTGGGAGAATATAGATGTTTAGCAGTCAGAGGTTAAATCCCACTGATGTCATTACTTATCAGAGCCAATGGATCAAATTCACATGATCTTCATGGGATCTCACATAAAGATCATGAACCACATGTAGCCTCCTATACTGTTCCCAACAGTATGCACTGGCTATCCCATTGTATAAAAATTTAGCTTTATATAATACTCCTAGGCATCTTAAAAAAAAAAAAAAAAAATCTTTGTTCTGCAAAGTGTTGAATGCTTTTCTTATAATCTCAGCAAAAAATCAAGCACATAGTTGAGGGCTCAGCTGAAACAGCATTATAGTGCTCTGCACCTGCCTGATCAAGTCTTAAGGCCATGGAATTGCAAACATCCTCCTATGCATACATACACACACAGAGAAAAAGCAGGAGAGATATTTTCCTCTTTTGATTAAAAATATTTCTGATATTTTTGTATCACACAATCTCCAAAGTACTTTTAAATGACAAGTAATAAGTACTTAATGTGAGCACTCCTAAGTAAAACCAAGTAATTGCAGCTCCCAAAGTGATAACAGTTAATATTATTTTTTTAACCAATTTGAAATATTTTATCTCAAGTCAGTTTTAATGCTACCTGTTATCCTGCCTCTTTGAGGATAGGAAAGAAATATGATGCTCTTGAGGCAGACACACTTTTACCTGTTGTAGGAGACAAGCTGGCACAACAGCACTCTCAGGGAAGACTAGCAGTGCTTTTTCAACCTGTCTCCCTTTCGCAAGCTCTCATGTTTGCTAGTTTACATAATATATCACAGTTACAAGAGTTGACACAATCTTCCCATTACCTACTACCTGAGAACATTGCACAGGTATCAACCTGCTCTTTCCCGTTGTGATGCACCAGCTTTAGAGCAGTGAGAGTCTGAGAACACGGCGTTCTCAGTTTCCCGAAAGAGCTGGGCTGCACATTTCCTACATCAAAGGACCTCCAGGGAACTTCCTAGGCATGTGGTTCCCATAACACCCTTGGAAAGGTATTGCCACATTGCATTATCAAAGTTGTTCTCTACCAGAGAGAATGTCATAACACCATATCAACCAAAAGAACACAACTTCAGGTTGTTTAAAACAATATGAAACAGATTATTTTGAGTCAGTTGCATTCTCATTTTCCCACAATGTTTCATGTAGCAGACAAATCTTTACATAAAGAAAATAAAGATATAAATATTTCTTTTGCATGGGACCACCTGCTCAGATGATAAGAGAAAGCATGCTTTTCTTTAGCAATATGATATGTAAACATAAACTTATCGCCAGCAGTACTCAATGATGTAATCAATGTATCATAATTATATTATGAATTACTTTGTATTGCATTTTCCAATTTGTTTTTCTACTTGCAATCATAACATTGCATGAGTTTAACTTTTTGTGTTTAATATTACCATAGCACCCAGCACTCTAGCTCTGGTTATTTCCTACAAACACTCTTGTAATCCACAAGGCCAAGTAAGGTCTGTATATTTAGGTATCAGGCCACTGCCACCTGGAGACTTTCCAGCTGTGAGGGTTAGGTAGATTTCCTACCATGACCATCTCCTTCAGTTATCAGGCTGCTTTTGCCACTTGTCCATTTTCAGTCAGTAAATTAAAATTATTTGCGCATCTCTTTTAATGAGGAAAAAAAAAAACAACAAATTGAAGAGCTCGAGTCAGAAATCCAGTAGTTCAAGAAAGACTGTTTGCTTTTCCTTCCATCCTCCTTTTTCCCTGTGTGCATTAAACTGTCCTGTCTACGGTAATATGGATCAAATTCCACTCTGAAATACACAACCCTAATGCAAAATGATCTACAAAGAACTTCATAATGCTGCTTAATTTGCCCATCTTTAGGGTAAGTTGCCCAAGATACAGAGATACCATTCGCATATCAGCTTTCCTAATGACTTGAACTCAATTCTTAGATTAGCCCATCAGAAGGAATACTCATCAAGGTTAATTTAATCAAAAGACTAATGTGTCTAAACAGCCTACAGTCAACGGAGAGAAAAACATTCACCAGTGACGCCTAATTTAACTGTTCTGAGTCCCTCTCTGGAGGAGAAACGCCTTCTCCTCCACTGAGTATAGATGGAGCTGGTGGAGATCATCCTTACTGAGGTAACCTTGGTGTTCACAAGCAGCTCCTTCAAGTTTATCTGCTCATCTCTACTTGCCTTCATGCAGGCTAGACTGTCAGAGGACAAAACCACTGCCAAAACTCAGACTCCAGAGGTCTCAAGAAATCCCCACGCCTCCAAAATATATACATTTAGTCAATTCTATCTGAAATTAAGAATCATGCATAGAAATGTATTACAGAAATCAAAAGCTCATTGCAGTGGAGTGGACCAGGAGAACAAAATAAAACTATAACAAAAAGCTCAGATATAAACACACAATTTAAAAAAAAAAAACTAAAATCTGAGCATCTGGAAAAAAATCTTCATATGCACATTTTTTAGTGGTGCAGGTGACAAGCACAGAACTTTATGGGATATAACCAGAGGTCCGCGCTGTTGGACATTTATGTTGTATGCATGCTAGTAAAAATTAAGATGTACATGTGTGTATTGACACACATTCACACATGCAAGTGAGCTCAGAAACACGTTTGATGATATGACAACAACGTCAATGTACATGTATTTATGACTGTAAGGTGGATTCCTGCATTTTATAAATTTCTGAAGTGACCAAAGAGCCGAGAAAGGAAGCTGATGCTGTGATGTTGATCGTAGCGCTGTCCTGGGTGTCCGTACTGTGTGGGAAGAGGCAGGCCCCCGCTAACAGGCAGCAACATCACTTCTTTCCAGCACACAGTCTTTGGGAGCAGGCATAGGGAACATACCAAAAAGACAGGCAAGACACGTTCAGAGAAAGAACTAAAATATACATAGGGAATCATGAGGCATGGACGTCAATATTCATATAATAAAAGATTACTGATTAGTCTCCATTACTGCCTTGGTCTATGTTACCCTGATATCTGAGGGCACCTTGCAAAGCAACCTCATGCAGGTGAGAAGTACTCCATTTCTTGCATAGGTGGAATATGAGGTATGAGTGGAAAAGAGTAAAGGAAGAGGGGGTCTGATGCAGTTTGGGAGAGGGCACTGAGAAGCTTGGCCAGCTGACTGACCTGAGATGAGAGTGTGTCTCTTCATTCAGTCCCTAAAGAGAGAACCAGGGACTCACTCAAGTAAGACGAGGAGGAAGGCCCAGACCTTCATTTGCCTTGTGAAGGCAAAGCACAAGGTACATGAGATACAGGAAAATTTTAATCCCACTTAGATCTTCAAAGAATGAAAGCTCTGCCTGCACCCGGCTGACCCTCCTCAAACAGGTAATGTCCTCGTTATCGCACAGGCATTGGGGTTGGACTCTGCTTTTCCACAGACAAAGGTACAAGAGAGGTGCCCTCTCTTTCTAGATGAAGTCTCTGGTTAAAACCACAGATACTTTCATGAATATTTTGGATACTCTATGGCCATCCCTGCATTGTTTCTATATCCGCTGAGGTGATACAGTGCCATGGAGACGGTGAAGAGAAGTGACCTACGTGGTAATGTCCTTCAGACCAAAAGAGGTCGAGCCCTGGGAGCATGGAGGGAAAGGATTGCAGATCACTCTAAATCCTAAGTGAATCACAACCTGATTTTGTGACTGTTTATTTTCACAGAGATAATAATCAACTGATCTAGATTTTCCTATGGCACCTGGAGAGGGAATTCTCCACAATTAGGAAGGATACATAGACTTTAGTTTCTTTATTTGAAACTATATAACATCTAATTTCCTTATTGCAATATATCATACAACTACGCTCAGACACACCAAAATAGGAAAACATGGTGGCCATGAACTCTTCTTTTCAAAACATATCAACAGCCAAAGCACTGGTATCAAAGTTAACTTTAACGTAATCTGAAATAGGATCAGAATAAGGATCACATTTACCATGTTGTGTCTAATTTCAGCTTTAAAATTATCAAAACTAAAATGTTTACTTTTTCGTAAATTTAAAAGCAGCATGCATGGAAAATTACATTCTGGCCACCACTGCTGATCAATCAAACATTTCAGGGTTTTCCTGGACACACAGAGCTCTCACTGCAATGACTCAGATCTGAATATAAAATTTTACCCTGAATCAAACACAGGACTTAATGCTAACTCTTGAAGGATTACTTTCAAATTCTTCTTTTAACTCAGTCCTCATTTTCAGTCACGTTTTCTCTGAGCTTTAAGAATGAATGTAGGCTATTTAGTTTCAGTGAAACTGGTTGGGTAAATCAACTGCACCATGCACTTTGCATCAGACCAAATATTAATCTATGAACAGGTATTTTTGAAGGTTATTAGAAATGGCAGACTGTTATATGTTATATTTTGTAGCTCATTCACCTATTCCAATAGAAACTGAAGTTACATTTATGATTTCACAATTTGGTCTATACTCAATCTGGAAAATTATTCAGAAGAAACACAAAAAAATGACCATGTATTTAGGAATTTTAAAATATAAATCTACACTTCTAAACTACAAATACACACTTCAGCACTTACAGATAGAACAATGGACTATTTTATGAATTATATTTAACTTGGTTTTAGAGAAACCAAAATAAAAAATTCATAATTTGGGAATTACAGTCCCACCACAAATTTAAGGATCTGATCTTCCAAGAAAATCCAGATTCAGCTGAAAACATGATCTTTAATGCCTATTCCTGATTTCAAGAACAATTAAAAGTACACCAAACTTTTTACAGGATTCCTCATCACATTGTGTACTGTGCTGTGCTTTATGAGAACTCAGTAAAATCACTAATTTTCAGCTTGGAAAGACATGAAATTATGTACCTGAACTGGAAGCCATCATCTTTGTATACCATTTAAACACATTCAAATCCCAGAGCTTAGATTCTGGCCTGGCAGCATTTCTCAGCTACTTTATATGAAGTGTGCTGCTAATAACTACACAGAATGCAAAGCACTAAGGAACATCAAAAGATGGTTCTAGGATAAAAATGGTTCTGTTAAAATCTTGTTGGACATTTGGATGGGAATGAGCTCCTCATAGCTTTCAACACTACCCCTGGTTTTCTTCCTCTGAGAAAAATGGGCCAATCAGCAACATGTTTGTTTTCATTAATCTGGGTAGAAAAGCTGCTTTTCTTTATGAAAAACTGACTCTGAAATGATCCTTTACCCCTCTCCTCCCTCCTCAAAATAAACAAAACAATTCAATTAAGGCTTGGGAAACACTATGGTCTTGAATAGAGACTTCATGCTTATTCACTGCCAACACAAGAACAGAGAATTTGTGCAAATCTAAGACAGAACTTGTTTTTTGCTTGAGAACCGATGCTTTGCTGATGTTTTTAAACATGAGTGGTTGCCATAATGCACTCTGTATATTAAATTACCAGTTTTGCTTTTGAGCAAAGTCTACTGTCACAAGATTGTTCTTCCTCCCACATGTTCCAAACTTCAAAGATCTTTCAAATCTCTCTTTTGGTCCTGATGCTATTCTATTGAGAACAGGCAGAAACAGAATTCATGGAACACAAAAGTAATGAAATTACAGAATCTGTCACTTTGATCTGTTTTCTTCAGTGTGCCACACAAACCAGACACAGAAATGCAAATCTGAAGATAAACAGCTCATACACTGTTGAAGCACTGCATTTTCAGCATTTCCTTTGCTGAGACCCAGCCTTGAGTGGGCTACATAGAGAAACGAACACTATGAAGAGCACAGACGGATCTGCTTGCAAGATTCTTAACACGGCCTGCGGGATAAACATTCACATAAATCAAGACTCCACTGAGTACATATAAATTAAATATATCATTTGGAAATACAATAAACATAGATGTTTCACAAACTTACAGCTGATCTAGGCAAGTGCAGATCAAACAGAGTACAATGTACTTAAGTCACAGACTTTATTGACACTGCAGCATTATTTGCAGACACCTGATTTCACGAGATGTGCCCCAGCTTCCATGCCATTTACATTATTCTACACATTATACAGGAAGATCAGGATACCGCTTAGTGAACTTAACTGGATGAAAATATAGATGAAGGCCCAGGTCAATGCTGACGTGCTAAAGTGGTTTGCAGTGACAGTCTGCCCAGATGAAGTAACACTGAAGAGCCACTTCTTCCCTTCCACACAACTGGCTGCAGGGAAGTGATACAGCCCAAAAGCACAGGTACACTAACCCATCCAGAGAGAGGGCACTAGGAGGACCAGCAGAAAAAGGGACAGCTACTTGTCTTCCCTCAATTAGTGAGAGGGAACATCATTCCTCCCCAACATTTGTACCTTTTACGTCAACTCCAGCAGATTCTTTTCTCTTCTTTCTCATGCCAGTATAGATTAAACAAATTTACCAGTGATTCCATGATACACATGAAAGATGTTTCAGATCAAATCACTGTGACCCCCAAATCAGTTATACCCCAAAAATTCAAAGGCAGAATACTCTTTCAGAGATCCAAAAATCTGACTGTGACCTACTGTCCTTTCCATGTGAAGAGTAGTACTTACTGACAAATTTGCAGTATTGTTTCAAACAACAAATGGAAATCTAAGAAAGTCTTTCCTTATAACAAGACCAAAGCCAAACCAAAGCTGCCTGAACTGCTTCTCAGTCACAGATCAAATCTTATGTCCCTAAAGGTGATGTCAAAAGCCATTTCTCAAAGTGAGCTACATTAGATAATGACTATAAACAAGTAGATAACAATATCTAAGCAGCCATTTCCTTTTTGCAGCCTGTTCTCACTGACATCAGTAGATCTGCCTATGGGAGTAGGTGTAACTCGTTAGGATGTGAGCTAGGACAGCAGAGCTTGCATCATCTACCTTGTTCTAGAAATACAGAGCAGCCAAGAAATAGGATGCACCTTGCATAAAGGAAAATCACAGCTGCTGCAGAAACAGCATAGCTGTTGGCAGCTCGGACTTGGAGAAAGCCTATAAGGCAACTTCTCTAATTTGTTCCTAGGATAGGATGAATGGATATGAGGAAAAGCATATATTTTTACCTTTTTTGCTCATCTGCACCATCACAGCACAGAGTATGAGCACAGTTAATAAGGTCTGGATGAGCACTGCAAAAGGAATTAGATCAGCTAGGAAAGGAAAAACAGGCAGATCACACAGGAGGTCCATAGAGAGCAATGTCAACATCCAGGGAGAAAATTTTCATGTGTCTTTCAGTCTCACACGTTCATAGAGGCAAAAGACTGAGTCCCACAATATGACCATCCCTACTTTGCTGAAAACAGCTGCTGATAGCTCCAGCACCAGAAAATGCATAGGAAAATTGTTGGTTTGGGAAGCTCTTTTCCTCTCTACAGGTCTTGGGCACCATTAAGTCACACCTGCAACTTTGAGGGCATTCTTTATCCATGAAAATGTCTGATGAAATGGGACTCAAGTTATACATATTTTCCAGTCACCATCAGGCAAGCATTGATTTAAACACCAGCAAGGTGTGTATCTTTTCCCCACAGCAAGCTTCAATGATCCTAATCTGACTACTCATGTTGGAAGCATCTACTTCAAATAGTCTATTTAGTTTACTTAAGATATGACAAGGAGGCAATAAGTGCATAGTCTCAGTGTGGAAAAAATTCTTTGCTTTTTCCTCTAACAAACTCATATCAATTCACATCAGTGGAAACTGTAGCTAACCAAATTCAGGCTAGAAGTTTAATCGCTGCAACACCACACTGCAATGCAGGGGCTTTACTATTGCCTGATGCCTTTAATCAAAGCTAGTTATCTTTTCAAAGATGTGTTATAACTCAGATGCACATCCATGGGCCTGACATAGCAATTATTGTTGTGGTTTGTTGTCCAATATTATAAAGGATATCACTGAGATCTTGGCTCTACCTCTGGCTGCAGAACATTTTAATCTATGGTGCTATTCATTTTCCCTTCACTGTGTCAGAAGAAAAGGTAAAATGAATCAGTCTGGATGTCAACTTAAGTCACCAGCCTAAACATATAATGAGGACTAAAAAGATACAAACTATCTTCATTTTAAGAGATTTTTACTAGGATAGTTTTACATCTATCTTTGCAACGTGAGTGTTTGGGGTTTTTTAAGAGGAGAATGACTCGCTATAATCCAATTGTATTATTAATAAGAAAATAATTCAAATAAAATAAGTGACTGGAATGACAATCATTACTAAAGTCATTGTCTTACCTGTTTATCACTAGCTGGAGAAAACCTGGCTTGTTTGGGAAGGAAGGGTGGGAAATAACCGTTGAAATGCTTGTAAAATTATTCCAGCTAAGTAATAGAGGGTGTGTCCTTTTGGATAGCTCAGTCCACAAGGTGCAAATAGAAAGCAAAGGGAACTTTCTCCTCAAAAACATTTAACATAAACTAATAAGCATAAGTGAAATTGATGGAAACGATTGATAAATTAGATAACATATTATTACAATAAAGTCCCCATAGAATTGAGGAATGTGAAATTAATAGTTAGCTGCCATAGGTAGTAGCAATTTCTGTTTTCTTTCTGCAACTATTTCTAACATAATTGTATGATAATATAGACTGAAATTAAGGCATATTTTTAAGTGATGGGGCATGGCCAAAATATCTTTGAAAATACTTAGAATAATTCAAAAATATTTTCTAGGTTTATTATCATTTGCAAATTCTCTTTGGTTTTATATTGAGGGTAAGATTGTGCCAAGTGTAAAAGAAAGAATTGCATAAGAGCATTTGCTGAAGGAAAGGACTGCTGAGAGCCCTTGAACCCGCTCTGTCCCAGCTTTCCACTTCCAAACAGCACCTGAAAAAAAAAATTGGTGCTTTCATGTTCTCCTAATATTACTTTTCTCCTCTAGAACATTTGCTGATAGAAGGTCTCCCAAACTCTTTAGCTTCTACAACAGTTTGTCTGTAAAGACTTTCTGAAATTATCCTACTTAAAACAAACAAATAAAAACCAGCCATCTGGTCATGGCTAGAAACCATTGGATACATAGATACATGACACTATAAGCAAACAACTACAGAAGAAAGTTTATGAGCAATCCAGCAGGCAAGTCATTTGACAAAACCACAAGAATAGAGCCATGAGGAATGTGGCTAAATGAAAGCCTCGGAAACAAGCACATGAAGAGGACAAACTACGCTTCTTCCAAGTACTCTCCTATTCTCCAAACATTTACAGCCAGAGTTTTTCTTAAGCCAAACATGCTTTCATGCATTTATTAGTCCCTTGGGAGATAGTCCTGAAGGGCAAAGGAGTCCAGGAAGGCTGGACATTCTTCAAGAATGAAATTTTAAAGGTGCAGGAGCAGGCCACCCCATGTACTAAAAGATAAGCCAATGGGGAAGATCACCTGACTGAACAGAGAGCTTGGGCTGAAACTCAGGAAAAAAAAGAGTTTATGACCTTTGGAAGAAGGAGCAGGCAACTGAGGAGGACGACAAGGATGTCGTGAGGTTATGTGGGGAGAAAATTAGAAAAGCCAAAACCCAACTAGAATTTAATCTGGCTACTGCCGTAAAAGACAATAAAAAACGTTTCTATAAATACATTAGCAACAAAAGGAGGCCTAAGGAGAATCTCCATCCTTTATTGGATGTAGGGGGAAACAGAGCAACAAAGGATGAAGTACTTAATGCCTTCTTTGCTTCAGTCTTTAATAGTAAGATCAGTTGTTCTCTGGGTACCCAGCCCCATGAGCTGGAAGACAGAGACAGGGAGCAGAATGAAGCCCCCATAATGCAAGGGGAAATGGTTAGCGACCTGCTGCACCACTTAGACACACACAAGTCTATGGGGCCGGATGGGATCCACCCCAGGGTACTGAGGAAGCTAGCAGAAGTGCTCACCAAACCACTTCCCATCACAGGTCAGCAGTCCTGGCTAACTGGGGTGGTCCCAGTTGAGTGGAGGTTAGACAATGTGACCCCATCTACAAGAAGGGCTGGAAGGAGGATTGGGAAACTACAGGCCTGTCAATCTGACCTCAGTGCCAGGGAAGGTTATGGAGTAGATCATCTGGAGTGCCATCACGTGGCACGTATAGGACAACCAGGTGATCAGGCCCAGTCAGCATGAGTTTATGAAAGGCAGGTCCTGCTTGACTAACCTGATCTCCTTCTATGACAAGGTGACCCACTTAGTGGATGAAGGAAAGGCTGTGCATGATGTCTACCTAGACATTAGTCAAGCCTTTGACACTGTTTACCACAGCATTTTCCTGGAGAAACAGGCTGCTCGTGGCTTGGACAGGCATCCTCTTCACTGGGTAAAAAATTGGCTGGATGGCCAGGCCCAAAGAGTTGTGATGAATGGAGTTAAATCCAGTTGGTGGCTGGTCACAAATGGTGTTCACCAGGGTTCACTACTGGGGCCAGTTCTCTTTAATATCTTTATCAATGATCTGGACGAGGGGATCGAGTGCATCCTCAGTCAGTTTGCAGATGACACCAAGTTGGGTGGAAGTGTTGATCTGCTTGAGGGTACGAATGCTCTACAGAGGGATCTGGACAGGCTAGATCGATGGGTTGAGGCCAATTGTATGAGGTTTAAGAAGGCCAAGTGCCAAGTCCTGCACTTCAGTCACAACAACTCCATGCAATGCTCCAGGCTTGGGGAAGAGTGTTTTGAAAGCTGCCCAGCAGAAAAAGACGTGGGGGTGTTGGTCAACAGCCAGCTGAATATGAGCCAGCAGTATGCCCAGGTAGCCAACAAGGCCAATGGCATCCTGGCTTGTATTAGAAATAGTGTGGCCAGCAGGACTAGGGAAACGATCATCGCCCTGTACTGGTGAGGCCGTACCTCGAGTTCAGTGTTCCGTTTTGGGCCGGTCGCTACCAGAAGGACATTGAGGTGCTGGAGCATGTCCAGAGAAGGGCAATGAAGCTGGTGAAGGGTCTAGAGCACAAGTCTTATGAGGAGCGTCTCAGGGAACTGGGGTTGTTTATCCTGGAGAAAAGGAGGTTGAGGGAAGATCTTATCCCTTTCTACAACTACTTGAAAGGAAGTTGTAGCCAGGTGGGCGTTGGTCTCTTCTCCCAAGTAACAAGCGATAGGACAAGAGCATATGGCCACAACTTGCACCACCGGAGGTTTAGGTTGGATATTAGGAAAAAATTCTACACCAAAAGGTTTGTCAGTCATTGGAACAGGCTGAAAAAATGTGTAGATCTGGTGCTTAGGGACATGATTTAGTGCTGGACTTGGCAGTGCTATGTTAATGGTTGGAATGGATGATCTTAAAGGTCTTTTCCAACCTGAACAATTCTATGATTCTATGATTAATTCTCAAGAAATACTCTCAAAAATTTGTGTAACCTTTTAATATCCACAATATCCTGTGGCAAGGATTTCCACTGATTAACAACATATCATACAGAGAACTGGCTTCTTTGTTTTGCTTGAATTTACTACCTGCAAATTTCATCATTACCAATATTCAATAGCTGTAACGCTCTTAAGAAGGATAAATACTGCTGAAGTCTAACTTCCTTCTCTTTCTTCAACTAGTTTTGGTTGAATTAGACAACTAATAGCAAAACAATCCAAAGCAACCACTCATCCCAAGTTTGCTTCCTGCAGGATCCCTGAGGGATCATCCCCTTGCCCAGGGTTTTCCATCTTCCCTCAGAACAGGTATCATGAGCTCCACCAGCCACAGGGTGGTAGCAATACTAAATGTACCTATAAAAAACAAGCATCCTCTGTTCTAAGGGCTTGGTCCAGAGCTATCTGAAATCAACAGAGGAGCTTTCACCAGTTTGGACGTATACCATATCGTGTTGTAAGCTCTTGGTGATAGTGCTCATAGTGGCAGGCCATGGATGAATTACCTGGTCCTCCCCTTAGCACACATAGCAAGTACACTCCTGGGTGATGCACCCTGTGCACTTGCACTAATGGGAGACAGGGAGAAAGGGGATGCATCTATACCTGTGCCTCTCTGACATCTGAGATGGTTTCATCCCTCAGGAGGGAGCTTGCTGACATGTTAAACAAGTGCAAACTATAGACAGGACTCTTCACCCTTCACAGAAATCAGCATCACCTCAGGTTTGAGGTTGGATGATGATTTTGCAAATACAGTGAGAAGAAAGCACAAGAGCTAGCTCCCCATCCCTGAGTGCTACTGACAAACTTCCATGCCACACGGCCCAAAATAAACAGACTATCAGTAACTATCCTGGTAACACTTCAATGGGAGTCTCCGTTAGGTTCTTAATGATCCCACTAACAAAAATCACTTTGGCAGCCTGCCTCCATTCATCAGTTATACCCAACTCCTCACTTTCCATCAGCAAAGTGAGCTGAACCTTTACAAAACAAGGATATTCACAAAGTGCTACATTTCCATCCATCAGAAAGCAAAAGCACAGATAAGGTATGAGTCCTGCTAAATCAAAACCTATAGTTAAAGAAACTGTTGTCTGCATGCTATAGTCAAGTTGCATTTATACAGCAATTTTATCCAGTTTGTCATCTCATCAGCTTTCAGACCTTCATATATTTCAGATAATTCATTGCACAGCTACATTATGCTGTCTCCTCAATTATTTCCATTAGATATCACTAATAGGTCATATTATAAAGATGTCATTATTTTAGAATTGGTTTTTTTTTTGGCTAATGACTAAATAAAAATTCTTTATCTGAGCCAACATTTTCATGTTTTAAGGCATTGTAATTGCATCTAGAAAGATTCCAGAAATTAATTTGGAACACTTCTCTGAGTTGCATACTGCCTTTATGATTTTGCTAGAATTTACAATCAATTTGAATTAGCATTTACACTTAAAATGAAATGTGTCATAATCCAGTCTCATTCTCTTAAAAACATTAAAATTATTGAGAGAAGACAAGCTACTTTTTTTTTCACGTCATCTAGGAGGCTTTTTTATCTGTTCAATAATAGTATAGATACATACACTGTCCATTCAAAGATGGGAAAATTGATGGAAAGTCATTAACAGCACAAATTAAGCTTTGCTATCACCCTGAAACGAAATGACTATCACAAGAGGCTAATTAGCTGGCAAAGTATCAGGAAAGAGTGTCTGGCAAGGGCATTCAGAAAAAAAGAAAAGTACCAAGTCTTACTTATTACAATCATCCAATTTTTATGTGCTGCATGCCTCTGGCTCCCCTATTCAAGATCTCTGTTTAAGGATGGAGTGGCTGTTTCTTTCCTCCTCAGGAGAAGATAAAGAAGGGCCAAAGAGTACATGCAATGTCAATCACATTTCTAAAGCAGATTCAGCCAGCCATGAGCACAACTCACAATATAAAGTAGTGATGATGCAAATTGTGGAGTCTGGGCTTTGTTGTTTTCCTCCCATAGATGTGATCTATACATCAGGCTGAATTCTGTGTATCTTCTCCATATGCTAAATTATAAAAACCACTGCATTTTCTTTGAGCTTCCTGACACAAAAATAGAGAAAACTGCTTCCCCGCTCCAAAGGCAGGCTGTCAGGAGCAGTCATTCTCATTATTTCTATGCATGATCCATGGCACAGCACCCAACGTGGCAGGTGGATCTCCTGTGCTCCCCCTACTAGGAAGGGAATAAAAGCAAGGCATGGGTTTGATGGTCTTTGGGACCTTCCTAATCCTTGCAGGAACTACAGGATTCAACCCTTAAAAAGCAGCCAAGTCCACAGGAAGGGGTAAGAGTTGATGTGCTATACTTTTTGTTTGAATTTGCCACAGCTGCTTTCCAGTACACATGGCTGGTCTGGGTAAGTCTGTATATACATAGTTTCTTCAGTAATTTACTTAAATTAAAATAAATAATGGGTATAAATACTAAAAGAGGAAAGAAAACATTTGCTATACTTCTGGGCCACTTCTTTCCCCCTATAATTTCCCATATTCCCAAAACTCTGAGGATACTGCCAGTACAGCTGCCAGGATACAACTGAGGGGTAATGGTATCTGCTGGACTTCAAGAGGAAAAAGCAAGAGTAAACACAGGCAAGGCACTCTCAAAATCGCCTACTGACAGGAGGGGAAAAGCCACATTTCTTACAGGGTCCTTCCTTGCTTATGTCTAGAAGTTGGTTTGAGACTAAAGACTACTACCTTCCCTGTCACTTTTAAAATGTACTGTCTCTCTCTTCTCACTCATGTATTTTTTCAGTAAATTACATATGTTGGTAATAGAAAACACAAGCTACACGTGTCTTCCCAAATCCTTAATTAGTACTTCACTGAAGGGCCATTTAAGAAAAATGGACATTTATTACTATGACTAATCAGAGCAATGCTGTTTACAGTAAGGGTATACTGTGGATGCCTCTAGACTGCTTTTGCAACATAGAAGGAAAATTGGCAGCAAATGGCATATACTGGCTTGCATCCACGCTGCTCCAGGTTGATTATATTTACACTGCTCTGTAGAGAGCAGGCCCCAGTGGATATGTGGAAACTATGTTCATATATCTGGGTTCAGCAGCCAGGGTTTCTTCTAAGAGGGAACAAGTTGGGTTTGGGCCAAGAGGAGGCCAGAAGACAACTGACACCAGACAGAGAGCTGGGGCCACAGCGCAAAAAAGAGAGTGAGCCAAAATGGCAGTGTAAACATATCCATGAAATGTGTGTCACACACTCACACATGTAAATCACTTTAAAAGATTTTGGAAGGACACCAATAACTTCAAAAATCATTTGTAATCTAATCACTGTCTGGGCATTTACAGCTACAGCACGCAGTACCCAGGGTCATGGTAAGGGGAGAGATATGAAGCTTTTCCTTCTGCTTTCATTTAGCTTACTTGCTATGCCAACAATATTTTGAGCACACAGAGTTCTGCTGTCCTCTCTCCACATGTGCTCCTCCAGTTCTGTGGGGTTTTCACCCAGAGATAGAAAAGTGAAACAACAGAAATCATTGACACAATGATATACAGTGGGAATATGAATGGCATCACATTAGGCAAAGCTAGTGCTTCTTGTTTGATTGGTTTCAAATCAGCAGCGTTTCACCATGTCTCTTTTTGGATTTTTTTTTTTCCCCTGACAGGCTTTATTTCTTGTGATTTAAATAATTTACTTCTTCCCAATATTTAAGGTATTTTATACCAACACAATCGTAATGTTAATCATTTTCCTTTCCTTTTTCTCTCTGAGTCCCTGCACTCTGTTTAAGTTCGACCAAAGAGTCAGTCTAGCAGTCGACACGACTGCACTTACGAAGTAAACCAGCAAGAACCTGTTCTCACTGGACCACTGTTCAGACTGATGTTGATTTTGGCACCAGTAGTTATGGTATGTCTCTGCTAACATAAACTACTAACTGCGATCAATAAATGGACAACAAAGTTCTCTCGCAGAAGCCATCCATCTGTTACTTGCTGTTGACGTATTGATTTGTATTCTGCACGTGTAGCCACATTATCACACAATATACATAATACTACAATGCAATTACTGAAACTAAGAGCTAAATCTTCATTTGTCTCATAGGTTGGGCAAATAAAAATAATAGGCTCGTGACATTCATATCCAAGCAATTTTATCACTTCTATTTCCCCATTTTGAGGCCAAGGAAAACACATCCACATAAAACACACCTAGCTGTATTTTGAGAACAACAAAAGGTTTCAAAAATTATAGCATTATATTAACTCTTATTTCAGAAAGCTGATTAGACAATCTTAATGGGAGGTTCAGAATTTCAACAACAACAAAAAAATCCTCTGCCTTGTTTAATGAGATTGTTTAATGAAGAGCGCTCAATCACAGTTTTATGAAGACTTCCTCACGTCCCTTTAATTGCTCTTTCCCATTCTAATTAACCTCTTGAATGCCAATCTAGCTTTCTTTCTGGCATGCCCATTACTGTGCCTTTTAAGCATGATCCAGTTACCCAGAGTAATAGCATGACGTAGAGCACACATCCTCTACATCACGCATGACCCCTCCGAGGAACATGCAGCAAACGGCGTGTCACAGGCACCTTCGCGGTACAGCCTGGTGTCTGATGAGCTGTCACACGCACACACTGCTTTGTGAAGAACCATATGCTTTACTCTCTGGTCTAAGCAGACTACTTCTTTAATCAAATTATTAAATGGAACGGGGTCCAATTCATTATTTTAATTAATATGTTTCACAGATCAGCTAGTACTAGGAAGATTCACCAAAGATTTTGTACTTTTCTCTCTCCCGCAATGAACAGAAAGTCCTCTCTGATTGACTGAACGCAGATAAATTCTGCAGCATCTTGTCAGGATTGCGCTACAGAGACAACCCTTATTCCAAGCTGCCTTTCAGGGACAAGCTTATGGCTAATATTTCTAAGGAAGTAGTGAAAGTGATTCCATAGGGGGGAGACAAAATGTATTTTGAAAACAAGCCAAAGATATTATTCTAGTGAGGATGCAACTAGTAATGCTGAGATAGATGCCAGCAAATCTAGATCACTTACAGAATAATGGTAAGAATAAAGCTTTTGTTCATCTTTGCTTTCCTCTTTCCAAGATAAACTACTACAAGATTAAACCACTACTGCAAGACACTGAGTTTCTCTGTAATGTAACAGAAAAATATTGCAGGAAGACATGAAAAGTATATTTGTTCCCTTAGCTCCCACCTGAGGCAGGGCAAAGACTGCACAGAGGTAAGAAAAAAGTTCGGTAGGGTAAACTTGTCTTATAGCAAACAGAAACTAAAACATTTGCACTATAAAGAGCAGTAAATTGCCATAAGCAATCCTGGATGAAGCTACATAAAATCAAGGAGAAGAATAAAGACTGAAAATGCAGAGATTTTTGCATAGGTAGAAGTGAGAAGTCGTCACGGAGATATAAACAATCTTGCTGTATGTTTGGTTCTTCACGTGCCTTCTCTGGTTCTTGTCAAGTGCCCCTGTAGCAGAAAGATCTCTGCACTCATAAATATACCCCTGACCTTGACTTATCTTGTTTTCATTCAGACTTCCTTTAACTCAGAGTGAAATTTCTCTAGAAGAAATTTTGCAGGCAACTATATCTCCCTCACATTATCTGTGGACAGCTATTTTTTGTAAGAGCATATTAGCAGATTACAAAAACAAAGAAAGTGAAAAGGGTGGCTGCAAACCACAGTAACTTCCTGAAATCTCATTAAAAAACTCAATATGCTTTAAACAGAAGCTACAAAATAAGGTTAAATCTTAGCTGTAAGTCAACCAGGTACAAGCATCACACCTCAACCCCCGTGTCTGTCATCCCTGGGAAGAACAGCTTTCTCAAATATTGCTTTTGGCCCAGCACAGTTTTACTGTGTTTAGAATATTAATTGTCATGATTAATCAATAAACCAGATTCCTGAAACAACATCAGCCTGGTTGCTCATTTTGTTATGTTCTTGTTTTCCCCTAAGACGGACATTTCTTAAATGGGAAGCCTGACTGAGCACCTCCTCATTGAGAAAGTGTGTTTTGAAAGTCAGCCTCCATCAAATAATATTCTTGCAGCTCCTACACCTAAATGCAGATGTCAGAAGTGTTTGTGTCCAATGTCCACCTGCGTTATCTTCTTATAAATAAGCCATTTTCAGACCACACCTCTGACAGTCACTAACACTTCTGAGCACGGCTGTCAGTGAAAGCGGCATTGGCCAGCGTTGGCAGGCAACGCAGCAGGGACACAAATGGTGGGCTGGGACGAATGGTAGCTTTCTGACATCCCCCAGGTATCTGGGTGGCTTGCGGGTCAGAGCCAGGCAAGAAGCAGTCCTAAGAGCAGCGCAGAAGCTATGGGGAGCTGCAGTACCAATGCAATAAGTAGACAAAGGCAGAGCAAATGCAGCCGTACAAAGACAGTGCCTGTTTGAACATATCTGCATCTCTTAGATTTTAAAGTTTAAAGGAAAAGTATTTCTAAAAGTACTGCTGCCCTAAGACTGGGAGGAACTGCGTATCAGAGACCTTGGGAGCCCTGAGCAACATGATCTGTCTCTTCCAATTGAATTAATGTTCACCGGGACACATAGTTCAAGATAAACTGTGAAGCACAGTATTCCCTCTCCTCCCAGCTTTTATTTTTTAAGACACGCATAATACTATAGATGAATACAATCAAATTAGAAGCCCAGAAATGCCTTCCAACTCTCTAGGTTAGACTTTACAGCAGAAGTTTTAAGTTTTCTTCCCCAAAAACAGGAAGTAGTATACGAGCATTTTGTGATACAAGGAATAATGCAACAGACTTAAAAATAGAATAACTGCATAGATTACAGACAAATTACAACTGCTAGCAGAAAGCAGGTATGTTGTAAAACTAAGAAAATTTTTCATCTCATAATATTTTCAGTATAATGTCTGGAATATTCCAGTGTTTCTGTTATAAATTGATCTCATTAAAGTCCTGACCAAATCACTATTTATGAGAACATGCCCCTTTCCCATGATTCCTGCTATTTCAAACAGTTCATGATTTAATTCTTTAAATATCTTTATTTTTAAAGCTTTATTCCTTTCATAGAATCAGTGTATATCATATAATATCAAATAACCAACTTCTGTGGCATATATTTACTCCCAAGTGATGAATCAAAGCTATGTCCACTTTAAGAAGAGAGGGCTTATGTCAACCATGGATTTATTGGAACAAGCTATTATTCCAATGCTTTTAATACTCTGAGTTTCTTAATAATAGATGCATGTTACATCAGAGCTTTTGCTTTATATTTTCTACCATCATTAAAGAATTCTATATGGAAACATAATTTATTTTTCTGACACAGAAATAAACAGGCTGACCACAGTACATTGAAAAAGCATCTGCAATTAGTGCTGTGATTAAGGAGTCCATATGTCATGACTACTTTTTCAAAAACTTACTGTCACTTGAGTAAGAAACAAACCATGATCACTCTAAACACCCAAAAGAAATATGGCTTTTGGAGCCTGTTTTTAAAGTGAAGAAGCTGTCTATACATTCACACATACATTCACAAATAACAATCCAAATAGTTTCAGAGACTTCAGAGCAAGATTCTACTTTATTTTTTCATGCAAAGTTTGGATAGAAAAATCTGAATCTTGTACAAAGGTTGATACTGTATATGTTTGACTTCAGGTATAGCTGCACATAAATACAGCACTTGATTTTAAGTACAAAATTTTATAGCACTGCAAGATTATTTGGCTCTTAGCAGTGGAAGTGCAGAGCAATGGATAAGCTGTCACACTATACCAAAACTTTCAGTTTTCAGTTTTAGGACAGTGATCTGCCAACTTCTAAATTATTTTGGAACTATCCACACAGAGCTTTGAAGAAGGAAATACGGAAAACCAGAATTAAAATGGGAAAATAGCACATAAAACCAAAAATAGTCATGCCTAACCATTAAGATAAAGATCTTCTGCTATCTGTTCTGTACTGCAGAGGTAGACCAGAATATTAAAATATTGCCAACTTCTATAAAGTTGAGAGTGTTTCTAAAAACGTAGCCAAAACCCTGTTTATGGTGGAGATCATAAACCACATGCTTACTTCCTTCTGGGAGAATTATTGCTACTACACGAGAAAACAAAATGAAACAACAACAACAAAAAAAACCCCAACACCCAAAACCCAACATCAGAAGCAGTCTTCTGGTAACAAAGTTTCTTTCTGTACTTTTTAACTTCTAAGAATAGCTCACAAATCCTGAAATCTAAATAAATTATACAGTTGAGTGCAAATGAATGGTCATCCATATACCATGTTTCACAGTCATGGACTTGGGTACAGGGAAAAATGAAGGAATTTTCAGTAGAACCTCAAAAAATATCCTTCAAGACTGTAAAAATCCTCCCAATATAAGCTCCGATGCCTGTCACCGGCTGTTCCAGTGTAAAAGACTCACTGGAAGGCATGCAAACCTCACCAGAAAGTCTGGGCGCTTGGTCCCAATATCCGTCTAAGATCAGAAGGAAGTATCACTGAAAGCTGTTTTTCTACTTTTTTTTGCTCCAATCCTAAAAACGTCAGCAGATTTTCTGAAGGAAACATTACTTAATAAAGGAAGACTTGCTTCTTTTCAAATACTTATGGCAATGAGATTGCAAAACATATTTAGCAGCCAACAATGAACAATGAGTTCAAAGTCAAATAATGATACTGCATGGCATGATTTACACTTACAAAGCCTTCAAGTTCTTGCAAACCAACAGCACTGCAGGAAAGATGCTAATCTGATACAGTTACTGTAATTTCAGAAATTAATCCAAGTTCTAAAAGCAATTCACTGGCATTCAGATACGATCCAAGCTCCTTTGGTGTAAACTTCTAACTAACCCAGTGAACCCCTGGTGAAAGGACTGACGGTGGGACAGCAGTTTCCCCAGGGCACACAGGTAGCCGTGCCCTCTGCAGAAAAGGTACGAGCAAACACCACCACCACCTTCAGTAACTGCCTGTTCTCCTTAGGTCTCTCTCAAAATCACAGAACTTCAATGATGGACGCAGCAGAGACTCAAGCTAGGATGATGCTGCATTTTTCCCCTTGAGATTCTCCTCTGTTGCCAGAAAAGGCACCTTACATTTTGCCCAGATGCGGGCTGAGCTTCTGACTGAGTTAAAGCTCCTGTTTCCAGACAGAGCAGCACTAAGTGCATCTGCCACAACTTTGACGTGACTGGGATGCATCAAACCTATACTACTCACCCCTTTAAAAGATGCTGTTAACGAACCAAGATGTTTTCTTTTAAAGTGACCTGTCTGAAATGGAAGTATTTTGTTTAGATTTTCCCAAAGTAAATCAAAATATTTCAGCAAAAGTGGATAGGTTCCCATGTGAAAATTCGATTTTAATGGAATTTCCCTTTTCATTGTAGATACACTGGCAGAAGGTTCCCAATAAACTATAAACCCCACAATGACTGGAAGTGAAAAAGCTGTCTGGATAATCCACTTTGCTAATCTTATTTTAAGATACAATACTGAGAAATGGGAACTCAAGCCTAAAAATTAACAATGTATGTAAGAAAACAACAAAAATACTGCCCTTTTCACTAATGCAAACGTGAAATAATGAATACACGTGACTAAAAGGAATAGAAACTGCTACCTCAGTGACGTATGTTGCTTATGGGAGAGAAGGCTCAGTTTAAGCTTAGTTCCAAAAGTCTAGTCTATCCTGGCCCCACATGAGGAAGAAGAGCAAGATCTCAATGGGCAATGCCACTGCTCCTGACTCACCCATAAGAAGCAGAGAAGTGGGGCGGCAGCCCCGACTCTGATCTTCCCAAGATATATCCAGAGGGCTCTTGGGGAAGTTGAGGGTAACGAATAAGCGGTGGCATGGCTAGCATCTATTCAAGAGTTAGTCATCTGCAAGCCTGCAACACAGGCACGGATATTTTGTGTAAAGCTGGTATTTGGGTACCCTGGATGTCCTCTGGCACATCTTCTTTTTCGCTATAGTTTATTGTCTGAAGTAAACCCCATTTAATCTTGTCCTAGAAATAACAGTACTTTGAAGCAAGAGGTTTATTTGTTAAGTATTTTGGATAGTACTAGCTTCCAGGGGCTTTTCTTTGGGACATGGCTTTTCTTTGAGGCACCTGTTGGCAGAAGGGAAAGCAAATGGGAAGCACACCTGTAGGCACTTCACGTGTGGTGCTGGCTGCCATTCTGCTACCCCTCTACTCAATTACAGTAACTCCTAGGACTAGATGCATCTTCTTCTGCAACACTTGCTTCAAATTTTGTTCCCCTGCCAACTTGTTTAAAAACATCCAGAGCTAATCAAACTTTTTTGTTTGTTTTTGGCTGCTTCCTTATCAAAACCTTACAAAACTTTAATTTCAGCCTCATGAGCCCTGCAGCTGTAAATTAATTGAATAAAATTTACAAACATTATGCACTGATAAAGCACTTTCAAGGCTTTTCCCTATTCAGTTGACTTAGCATGACAGTTTTGCTTGACATGAGTTCAGAGCCTCTGGAAACCTTCCTAATCGCACTCTCCAGGCCTTGTGCCTATTGATGGAACCATGTTAACCCAAATCCAGAAAATTAATAAATCTCAAATGGATTTAAGCCCTCAGAAACATCCTTTGGTACACATACCACCTTCTTTGTATTGCAGGCATCTTGTTGCACAGAGAAACTCTTACTTGAAAGACCTACACAGAAACCAATGTAGTCCCCAAAGTTATTAACATTTAATAAAATATCTCATTTAAGATTATTGTGGGTTGAAGCATAATTGCATTTACTGCAGTCATTCTGAAGTCATCTGTTTATGTTTCAGTGCCTTCTGCCCATATACTGATGCATGAAAACCCTGATCCTCACCATTTCTGTTTATATTTCTGACTGGACCAGGAAGCACTACTTCTCTGACACACATCACGCTGGTGCTGCTAGCAACCTAAAGTTGACTTCTTACATTCCGTGCTGAAGTAGGAGTACAAACTATACATATTTCATGAGATATTTGACTGCATGGTAAACGTTTTTTCTTATACCTTTTCTCTGTTTAGTGTTTTGAAAACAACTGTCAAACAATAATCTTTAGGGACTACGCCTACAATAGTCTTTAGGGATTACCTGTAAAATGAAGTCAAGGAAGTTCAAGTTGTTCCTATTAGGGCTCACAGGAGAAGCACATGGAAGTAAATATCCAGGGTGTAAAGAAATTATTTGTTACATGTAGGCATAAAGAAAAATGGAGGGCTATATTGACCTGTGATACACACATATATAGGTAAACGAAGTTGCAACAGGGATGAATTCATCCCAATAACTTTATCGCATCCCAAGATTCCTTCCATTTCTATTTGTATGAGCAATTAACTACAAATGATGTGATGCTAAAATGATGTCAAACAACAAAAATACTACTCTCTTAAATGAATGAAAAGTTTTCCAAAAGTATCAGGTGCTTAATGAAGGGAGGACCAGATGTTCCCAATAGGGATATACCAGAAGAAAGTTTCATAAAACCTTCATGCAAACAGAAAAAGAACATAATTCAAAATAAAGTCCATTACATAAATAAAAAACTGGAATGTATTCAGGCATATAGCAGATGGGAGAATACAAAACTTTGTTGATTTTTTGGCAGTCTAATCATTTTAACAGAATCAGATCATCTTTTGCATCAGACCACTAAACCTACAGATGTGATGATGTCATGAAACTCCAAGAAGAATTTGTAAAAAATTAAAAAATAGGATCAGAGCTATTGAATGACACAAAAAAAAACCATAAAATAACTTTTTTTTTTAGTTCATTTTATTCATAATTCAGTCAAGGACTATAACTGTCAAATATTTCATGGGCAATATTTAAGCAATCAAAATCAAAATAAATTTGGAACCTAAAGGAAAAGCATTTTCAAAGACAGAGAGTCCTTTCAGTGCCCTGTTCCCACAGAAGGAAAACAGAATTTGGGCACATTACTACCATTTTTGCTTTGAAAAGCTCCCACATGAATCAACTGTGCCCTTGAGACCAAATATTTGAAATGCTTTAGATTAATTTTACGAAGGAAAAAAAAAAAATCTATATAAACTTAGAGCAACTGGTACAATAACACCCTTGGTGGGACTGACCACATGGGACACACAATGTCACTGAACAATGGACACCAGTGTTGGAGCTTCCGTGGGGAATACTCACCGTTACTCAGTCAATCCCTGGTAAAATAAAGCAAGTCTCACCAAACAATGAGAAAAGAACAACAAAAAGATGATTGAATGTGGGGCAAGTTTCAAAATCCAGTCTTATTTAAGTGAATTTGATGTGTAAACCCCAACTTTTTAGCTGTTCCTTCTAGTTAGTATAAACTGCCTTACTGATTCCTGGGAAAACATTAATTATTAATTTATACAGTTCTAATCTTTATCTATCATTACACAGTCATGTCAAGTAGCTAAATCCACCTTAGCCAAGACTTACTGCACTAAGGAAGCTGAAATACAAGTTTCTTCCCTTTGATAGTCATAGGGGAAAAATGTTAGGAAATGCCAGAAATTTTCACCTTTAATATTATCTATTTAATATTATTGCCATTTCTAGAAGTATAACTTTGAGTGGCTCTCTAGGCATCTCATACAAAGACTGTATTGGCATGGCACTGATGGGGGCCAGGGTAGCCTAGGTAACGATAATTCCTAAAACCTTGATATGAATTATGTCTGAAGCACAATGAGGAGTCACAAGGTTAAAAAAAAAAAAAAAAAAAAAACCCTTCATGCAAGCAGCAAAACATGTTTTTAAAAGGTAATGGGTTTGAGCTTGTTTTTAGCTTTAACCCAACCCTTTAACAAGGGTTCTGCTCCATTGCATACCATCGCAGCATCATTCGAAGAGCAATCCTTTTCACTCACTCTAATAACACAGGCACCCAGTCTGAATTCCTCATGCCAATTTTTTGGTAGCAAGAAGGTAGGCAAGTTTATAAAAAACCTGAACTGAAGAGCAGGAACTCTATTGTCACTTCCATGTGAGTACTGGGGAAAATACAGAGGCAGGCTATATATTTTGTGTATCATCTGCTTACAAGTCACTCAATTCATACTCAAAAATCCTGCTGAAACATCTCTTCACACCTAACATAACAGTCAGTATACCATGTAATATGAGCTGGTTGCAAGGTTCTGCTGTTCATTTATCAATATGGTATAGAAAATAAAGGCTGAATTTCTTCCTGCTCTTCTACTAGTGATGCTGGCAAGCTCTGAGGATGCTGGAAGAAAGGAGCTCCTCACCAGATAAATGCACAAATATATCAATTATATCTGCGCTTCAATACACATGAGAGCAAAAAAGAGTGCAAGCCTAAAATTCATAAAGTCTGTCAGAGAAATGCAGAAGACCTTTGCTAAGTACAGTTAACAGCCAATAATTTTTATGCTTTTTTTAAAAAGAAGACTTTTTTAAAATATAATGGTGACACTGCATAACAATCTAACATGAAACTCAATGCAACACTCAAGCTCACAAAATACTGATATGTGTAATAAGCAGCAGATACATCCTGTCAAGACAATAAATCATTTTTTAATGAAATGTGATTAAAAAAATTGAATTGTAGAAATTATAAAGTACATGGTTTTGCACACAATGAAAACTCTCAGACCTTAATAATTGTATTTTTTCAATATATGTTCCTTATCTATGTTTCCTTAGGTTTTTTATCATTACTGTTTGTTATTTACAACATATGGTTGCCCCTTTGCAAAAGAGTAGTGATACGGAGGAATCGGCTGAGTTTTTCCAGAAAAGAAGACACGCCCTCATATTTTCTCCTATTTTATTTTTATTTGCAACATGTGCACAAACTGAAATAACTTAAAAGAGGATGCTGCAAACAGTTGCCAAACCACGCAGAGGCAATTCCAATAGCAGAAAGCCCAGATGAAACCACTTTGCCGAGGCAGGTGGTCAGAAACCACTCTTTCAACTTGTGATCTCT
The DNA here is from genome assembly GCA_013400195.1 of Aramus guarauna. Classification (NCBI taxonomy): domain Eukaryota; kingdom Metazoa; phylum Chordata; class Aves; order Gruiformes; family Aramidae; genus Aramus; species Aramus guarauna. The sequence continues at coordinate 351,375 of VXBL01003762.1, read as the reverse complement.
CTTTCTGACCTCAGCAAAGTGCCTTCCTGCACCACTTACACTACTTTCACAGCACTCTGTGTCCATGACGTGTCCCAACAGGGACGAACATTTACTCAGAACACGGCAGTCGTTTTCCTTTCTCCCTGTTCCAGTGGAGCTCCCTTCTTCTGAGGTCAGAATGCACAATATCGTGCTAAAATAGCATACTTTAAAATATTTCAGAGAATAATGATGCAGATGTAAAGCTGTGAACTTGATCTCCAAGTACAATCTTAAATGTGCTAACCTAAATGAGTTAGAAAGGTAATCACCCCGTGTTGCTCTGAGGGAAGACTAAGAGGGGAGCTGGTGAGCTAAGAGCAGGCAGCACACGTGGGGATGTTGCTAGAAACTGAGCACTGATGACTGCATAACTCACCGCTGAGAATCTGAAGGCTTTTCAGATGACCAGAAAGTGAGCCACTGCACTGATAAGCATGCACAAATTTCATCTCATAATGGATAGTGTTGCTCTAAATTATTCAGAGCGCAATGCACTGAAATTGTTATATTTAAATGAATGCCTTTAGAGGCATTTCCCACATGAAATACAGAAAAACCCCTATTTAAGTCACATGAGTATTAAAGAGGAGGTAAAATTACACTAAAACTGAAGACCAGGTCAAAAAAAGATGAAAAAAAATATTAGGATGACTTATTTTTCTATCTGTCTGAAGGAAAGAGAAAAAAAGTAAATGTACTTCAAGCAGCACTGTAAGCCCTGAGCATTTCCAGTCATGCAACCCAATCTGTGCTCTGACTTTCCGAGGGTGAGCACCAATTCCCCAGCTTCACTTCTGCACCTTTAGAAATTACACTGCAGGTACCTAATACATGTTTTACTCACCAACTTTTCACCACCAAAGGATCACAAAGAGAACTGGCCTTCGAACAGTGAAAAATAACCTTCATTTCGGATTTTAAAATGACTTATTAGCAAAATAAAAACACTGACAGTTTCAAATAACTAAACCAAAAGTGAGATCTGTCTTTGGAATGACCAGGGAGTAAGAGGGCAGATTGCCTATATCCGCCCCAAAGTGTCTTCATCCATTCCATGATAAACCATTTGTGAAGATAATATGAGCAACAGCATCTAATATTCAGTTAAAAATCAAGTAAGAAAGGCAACATACTATTATATAACTGTAAATACTGCCAGAGGGATTGCATATTTAAGGATCAAGATCTTTTGCAATTCTGCTGACAGATTATCACCTATTTAATTACTGAGGTCTGTACAAATTATGGAAAGACATGCAAATGTAATTAGGAAGGCTAGCCTTTTAATGAACTAACAAGAAGAGCTATAGGTAGTTAGACACTTATTGCTACTAGCAACACTAGAAGCTTTCTCATTAAAAAGTTAGTTTGCGAAGACAATTTTTTTCAGGTGATGAAAAATGCATGTAGAAACCTAATACAAGTTCAGTTATGATTTCAGCTCATTTTAAGCCCTCCCTTTATGCCAGAAAAATAGTAAGCGGTGCTCCACTTCCTTAGTCCCTTGAATATGAAGGCAGCGTAAAATCGTGGCTCCACACCTACATCCCAGCAACATCGAGAGTAGAGCATTACGTGTGAACTCAAAGGGCCAGGCAAAATGTCACACCGAGGTCCATTAAAAGAGAACCAATAAAAGCCCACACGCGATGAGACCACTGTTCAGCTCCCAAAGTTCAGGCTGTAGCCAAACAGGTGGGAATGTTACTTTCCACACAGCCCAGTCATGAACTGGAATATTCAGTGTTGAACCTCTCTTAAGGAGATAAAATTAAATGAATTGGACTGTAGAGGTATCATCCCAATTCTTTGGGACTTTATGCACTCAAGGCTGCACACATGCATTCACTTCAGAGTTGTAGAAAGGATGCCCCAACTCCTTTCCTGGGTTTCTGCATAACAAAAAAATCTGGGAGAAACCTTTCTTGAGAGCAAGGGTATAATGGCAGCTGCATGACAGAAACTAATCTGCTTCCATCAGATCACAGCAGAAGTTGACAAGAACCAAGAAACCATACCAGAAGCGACTCAACTATTTTCTTCCTCCTCTCAACCAGGGCAAAAGCTGAAAGGAAAACATTTCTTCCCTTCAGCCCATGTGTCACTCGGCTGTTCACAGCCTGTTCACTCAGGCTGTGACAGGGGAAGGAGCGTGTTACGGGCTGTATAATTACACTAGCTTCTTGCAACTCTTTGAACAATCATTATGGAACTTTTTTTTTCTTTTCTTTTTTTTTTTTTTTTTTAAGAAAGGTGTTGGAATCATTTAATCATTCTGTAGCGATGTTATTGAAGGAAACCTGACCTTGCCTCAGCACATTAATGGGTTCAAATAAACAAAGCTGAATGATATTTCCAAAATATAATTAACACAAATGTGGAATCTCCATCATTGAAGATATCTCACCTGGGCAAGTCTCTGGGAAACCTGATCTCCCTGGCCCTGCTTTGAGAGGGGACAGCACCAGAGGACCTCTGGTCTAGAGGTCTGTTCTTCTGATCCAGAGGTCCCCTTCAGTCCTGAAGTACTCTGTGTTTCTGATTGTATGTATAAATTCAATGCTGTTCACAGCAATAGCAGCACAACACACTCTGGCATGTATATTTCTCTACACAAAATGAAACCCACAATACAGCTTGCATGATGATAACAGAGGAACTAAATGGAAAAATGTTCAATGGAATCATTTTTGTTATGAGGTTTAACATGATACAGGCCTTTTGTGAATTATATTGTCATAGAGGTTCTTGAGTTTATAATTTTTAGAATGTCTTTTCCCAAACATTTTAACTTCAGCATGGATAAAGAATACCCAGGCTGAACTTTGCAAGAAGAGGATGTTCTATTCTCCAATTAGTTAAGAATTACAAGCAATATTGACAACTTTTGGGTTTCAGTACCATCACTGGCTGCTAATACCAGCATCTTTTCACAGCAGGATCAATTCTAATTCTGTTAAATGTCGAATTAAAAAACAAACTGAGGCACAGAAAAAAAACCCGAACCAAACAAAAAAACCCTCTGCTATCCAAATTTGAATTAATTATAAGGGGCAAATAAGTGATTATTGATTCAGTTCCATAATACTAAGAACTTGCCAGAGCTACCAGTGACCCAGAGCTATAAGCATAAATGCTCATAATAGAAGCAAATCAATAATCAGCCTCCTGGGTTCCTACCAAACCTTGGCTTTTATTTTGATATTGTAAATATTATGCTGTGAAGGTAGTTGTGCATTTGCACAATACATTATGTGCAATTTAGCTTAGCATCTTTATAACCCATTCCACTCTCCACGCGCCCGGTTTCTAATTATTATTTTTAGCAGCCACCGAGCATTCACTGTACAAGTCCTGGACCTGACAAACCAGTGAAGGCAAGTAACCTTTTGCCACTGCTCTGACGTAAACGCTGTCTCAGTACACAGATGCAATCCCTGCTGGATGAGTAAAGCTTTCCTACCTCAAGAGCTCCAACAGCAACGCTCAGAACCTGTCAAATGAGCATCTGAATAGGAAAAATGCATTAAAGCTGGTATCTCTATTAATCTCTTGGCCCTCACTGAGCCATTGTAAAACATGACCTTGAACAGGGCAAGGCTGGAGGATTACAGTCATCTTCACACTCCAAATCTCTCAGCTGCACCACATAGTCTTCAGGAACAGCAAACAGCCTGAGCTCATACACAAAGTCTTCTAACAAATATGGAATAACCCTGTGCCCCTCATCTGACTGACCATGATGAGGATACTGCTATGGGTGCAGATTACTCACAGAAGAAAGGCTTGCAAGTTTGTTTGACCTATTCGCAATTTCCAATCATTTATCTTAAAATGTATATGGTCAAATCTTAAAACTTGCCGGCTTTCATATCAAAGAGATACCTGGAAATATAAAACCAGTATTTCTAGTGAGTCTTCAACTTGGTAACTCTATAGAACAAGCATTGACAGACCGTTTCTGTGATGAATGGGATTTAGATGGAGGCAGACAAATCAATTCAAGATCCCTATACATTGACATCTGCTGATAACGTATCTCCCCCTTCTTCATCTGTGCCCTAAAATTTTCTTCTTGCAAATGATTCAGCAACAAAACACTGTGTTTATGTCAAGCAGTATGAGCCATCGAGAAGCAGAAACTGTGAAACTCCTCTGCTCCTGCTCTCACCAACGTGTGTGATGTTGTCCCCACATGTAAATAACCAACTATGCCTGCAAGTGGGAATCAGTTCAGCAATTTAAGAACATCATCACTTAAGTCCCTGCAAACTCTTTCTGATGAATTTAGTGTTTGCTAATTGTTTGGAGTCACTCAGTAAGGATAATCTCAATAGCAGGAATTAAATAGTAAATGTTTTGGGGATCTGATCATTCAATTGCCATTTGCAGCTCAGTGTATTGATTTGTTATTTGTAGTTTGCTAGGTCACGGATGAACGAAAGGCCACTGCGAACGCTGATGCTGTTCAGATCTAGCATACTGCACAACAAAAGGTTGTTTGAATTTAGACATCTTACCATCTTCTAGAGGAACTTAGTTTAATCTTTACTGTCTGAAATAAAAACCCCTCACCTATATTATTTGTTAAATAACTTACAGAGTTCTCAGTAAAATCATAATTGGAACTAAAATTTGATCCTCAGATGAAAAGAAAAGAGAGAAAAGACAGCTCTTAAAATAGTTAACAGAAAAATCCTTTTTCTACTAATATATACATTATACCAACTACTTGTAGGAGATGACAGGTATTAAAAATACATTTTAAAACTACATCATGTCTAACAGAATTTGAAATCCCTAACTTGTTAAATTAAGTAATTTTATTTGCTGGTAATCCGTAAGCTAACTATGGCTAAAAGAAAGGTCTGCTTTGAGTAATCACAAGTAAGTACTAATGAAAATCCCTAAACATTACATAATTTTCAATAAAAATCCTGCATTATCATAAACTTATTAACCTACCCAAAAATAAATGTGTAAATCCTAGCATTATTAATTTCAATAGACATTTTACCATTGACTTTAACAGCATCAAGGTTTGAGCCAGTATTTTTCTAGATCTAGAAATCCTGAACATAATATAAATTCTGAGACTCTGGAAGACTCTAAAACCAACTTGAAAACAGTAAAAGTCAGTTTTCAGTGACAAATTCAAATAGGACTATCTTAGAAAAACTAAAGAGAGTAGAGCTTATCTTTGTCATTTTTTTATATAATTAAAACCTATAAAATACACTGAATTTAAAATGAGAGGAGAAAATAAAGGCAATGATTAAATATTCACTGCATGCAGACAGCAGCCCTTTTAATAAAGCTTTCATAGTCCAGCTGAGCTGATTTCTTCCACTAAATTATGTTGTTGTTCTTTGGAAATGGTTCTGGCAAGAGCTAAATAGATGCAAGAAAATAAAGTCACATCATCGGATTTAAAAAGAATAAAAAAAGAAATTTAATTTGGTAATTAATATAGCTCCACAGGAAAAAAAAAAACGCAAATAATGTTGAAAAAAATCCTAGTATAGCTGTGAAGAAGTTTGAAACCACAATATACTGAACTTCCCAGACTGACGCACAGATCCAATTACTATACCTAAGTACTGTATTACTCTTAAGTATTATACATAGCAGCAGCCACCGGCTCGCGTCTCTGGCAAAGTAAGACAAATGTAGCCTGAGCGAAGAGACTCCCAGTTTGAGCCTGGGACAATGTAATCACTCACAGAGAATCCAAAGGGCGACTATACCTTGGAAGTTGCATAAAAAACGCCAAACACGCGAGTAAACCTAAACCAGAAGACAGGATACCTTTCCACCAGGGAGCCTTCACGCTGCAGTGAGGACACAGGAAACTTGCCTACGTGCCTCTAAGCAAAATGTCAGGTTTCTAGCTATTTGGTCAACTACAATACTTTCCTTCTACAGATTCATGAAGTATTCCCTTGAACTATTTCCATTACTGAGCAGTAACTGATGTCCAGCAAATACATTAGATGTGTCTAATCAACTGATGCAATCATTATGTCTGTTCTACTCGTGGTGCCTCCGATCAAACTCTCATCACACCTCAGAAAGATAAGAAAAGGAAAGGGAAGCTGTTGCCGGGGAACACAGGATTAATTCATACACTTACACAGCAGTACTGGCTGCATTAGACCTCACATAAGGCAAAAGAGGAGGTTCAGACTGAAAATATCCTTTGGAAGAGGGATCAGAACTATTCCCCTATAAATAACACTTCAACGTACACAGGGAAAAAAACTGGATTCACTTCCCTATAATAATTACAGTACTATATATATAGCCCTTGGTAAATAAATAAATATCACTTCCATTTTCCAAGGGGGAAATTAGTTTGAATCTCTCTTGGTAAAGAGATACAGAAATACTACCTCAGAATCAAACAGAAAGATCTTTTCCAGTTGTATAAAGAAGCAACTAGAGCAACCATTATCACAAAGATTGCTTTTTATTGTTCATTTCCAAGCAGTGAAATCTGTGGCTAATGCGGCTGCTACGCAACAGCTGCTAATACTCCAGAGACACTTTTTGCTGTTCAGATTTGCAGCGCTGCATCCCAATACTGAGGGAAGTGTGGATAAAAGCGGGACACCACCGGGCAAGCACACTTAGCTGCAAGAACCCTGTAAACTATCCAGTGCAGGCACACGTTAAGGACATTTACTCTTGAGGTTAATAAAACTTGTCTTATAGGACATTACAGTCAGTAAAGCAAATGACTCCCGATGACATTAGAAATGGGCTGCCTTTTGTACTTTGTAATACTTTTTACAGCTTTGTCTAGGAACAGTGATGACAAAGTCATAAGATTTTAATACACCTTGAAGTGCCTTTTAATAGTCTTTATAATCAGTTCTGTGCCAGCAGGAAAGATGTACATTGTAAAGGGCATGCAGTGTCAGGCATGTGCATTCATAAATGTGTGTTACCATATTTTGTTTTCTTCAGTTTCTCAACATTTGAAACACTCAAGAGCTGGAGTCAGACTTGAAAACAGTGAACCTGCATAATATTAGGAAGTTTAATAGCTGTCTCTTAACACCCTTTACCTTTCCAGAGCCACCAGTGCCCATGGAGGCAGAGCTGCCCTGAGGAAAGCCTCTTCTCCCCCGCCAAGGAGTTGATCTGTGTCTGCGTGCCTGGTGTTACGTTCAGACCAGCACGGTGATGTAGCAGGCGGTAACTGGTCAGTTCTAATGCCTTCTGGTGAGCACACCCTCTTTGGGGCCGCGTCGATGACTTCAGACCACACGCTGATGCTGGGCTTGTGCTCCCTATCCGCGTGCAGGCTTGGCCCAGATGGAGCTGGCAGAGGCTGCGGCTGCTGCAGTTATTTCGCAGCACTGTGACAGCAGCACTGGCTGTGACAACGATCACTACTGCGGCTGTGACAAGGATCCCTGCAGCTGTGACAAGGATCACTGCGGTGTCGTGCTGCAGAGCTGCTGGCAGAATCCACAGTGGAGTTCACCGACACTTGCTCTGTAATCCCTAAGACAGACATGTTTACCCAGAAGGAGTTTTAGTAGCAAATCTCAGAGGATCAGGCATGTCCCCTTGAGGTCTTGTGGCTAACACCCCCAAATTGGCTTACAGCCCCTTCATGCTTGGACTGCCAAGGTAAATGTACAGCAACACCTCAATAAGAATATTAATGAGGTCTAAATTATACTGATGGAGAAAAGAAGGGCAGTGGAATTTATAATTTCAGGAGGACTTGTTTCCATCGTCTCAAGATGGCTCCAGGGCTATTGCCGTTGACCAAACTCACCAGCAGACAAACTTTCTAGTGGTGGTTCTAGCATTTCAACTTTAAACAATTTTGATGTCCTAAAAAAGCAGTCAATGCAGAGGCAGATGCTTCTCAGTCACGGTGAGAACTGTATGGTATACACAGATAGAGGCTGGTAACAGATGTCATCCTGAGAGCAGGAATCACTCTCCAAGGGAAATGGATGGCTTGGTCTTGACCAGCATTGTGAAGGATGGTGTCATCTGCTGCCAATCACCCCACTGACCTGTGGAGAGTGAAACAGCCTGTGCTGGTTTTGGCTGGGATAGAGTTAATTTTCTTCATAGTAGCTAGTACAGGGCTACGGTTTGGATTTGTGCTGAAAACAGTGTTGATAACACAGGGGTGTTTTCGTTACTGCTGAGGGGTGCTTACACAGAGCCAAGGCCTTTGCTGCTTCTCACCCCACCCCACCAGCGAGTGGCTGGGGGTGCACAAGGAGTTGGGAGGGGACACAGCCGGGACAGCTGACACCCGCTGACCAAAGGGATACTCCATGCCATATGACATCATGCTCAGCAATAAAACTAGGGGGAAAGTTAGCCGGGAGGCCACTGCTCGGGGACTGGCTGGTCGGTGATGAGCAATTGTTTTCATTTGCATCACTGGTCTTTCTGGGTTTTAGTTCTCTCTCTCTGTTATTTTCCTTTCATTACATAATTTATTATTATTATTATTATTATTATTATTATTATTATTATTATATTGTTATTATTATTATTATTAAATTATTAAACTGTTTTTATCTCAACCCATGAGTTTTCTCACTTTTACCCTTCCAGTTCTCTTCCTCCCATCCTGCTGGGGGGAGAGAGTGAGCAAGCGGCTGTGTGGTGCTTAGTTGCCAGCTGGGGTTAAAGCACCCCTGGACACACAAGTTCACTGCAAAGGTTTGACTGCTTCCCCTGTACAAATGTCAGGTAAATCTGTACATGTTTCTACAACACAGCAAATATCAGCTCTTGCTCAGCACTACGTCTGCAGGCTTTTTCCATAACCAGAGACAATGGAAAGGAGTAATCTAGAACCTCCAAGCTAAAGGTGTTGGAGAGACCAAAAATATGCAAGTTATATAGTATGGTATTTAAATTTATGTTCTCTGCATATACTTGGGAACAACATTGGCAGCCCATAAGCAAATAACAGATTTTTTGAGAGAGTAAAGGAGAGGAAATGCCCAAAACTGCCCAATGAAAAAAAAACAAACCCTTCCTCCCCTTTCCCCCAGCATGATGGTATACATTTTTCTAGTGTTGCCTGTGACACTATACAGGCGTAACTGAGAATAAAATTAAACTCGTTTATGCTATGGGTTGCTATGAAAGGGGACTTTAAAGGGAAGCTTCATTCTACTATGTTTAAAAGCAATATTGTCAATATTGTTTTGGGTTCAGTGAGATTGAAAAAATTTGAGGATTTGACTTTACGACGGACACGCATGTATTGATCCAAAAGAAACGGTTCACTCTAAGGTACCTCAATATTTCCATGAGCTATCAAGCCGGTCTTTTTTAAGGCTAATGTCATGCTCCACTTATACTGGTATAAAGCTAAACTAGTCATTGATCTTTTGTGGATAGTGTAACAGAGACCACGGATCTGCTTTTTACTTAAAAATCTGGCTTCATTATAAACATCTACTTTTAGAGGCTTATCATAAGTGGCCAGTGTTTGAAAATATTGGTATTTGGAAGACAAGAGATGAATATGCAAAAGAAGCTGGTTTGGGTTGCATTTTTGGTTTACAGGGTATCAACAAACTTTTAGCTGAATGCAGTTTGCTTGTATTGAATTAGAAACACATAAAACAAAATAGAAGTTACCGGACTCAAACACTGTATTATCGTCATGTATACGTGATTTCAATTTAAGAATATCAACCTAACTAGCAAATCCACAAAGTAAGTCCTTTCAGCATATTAGAATAAAAAGAAAATGCTGTGACACTGCAGTGTCAGAAAGCTGTGAGCATGAAAACAGCCCATCATGGCCTGCCAGCAAGCAGCCAGTAGCCAGCATGATGTCTTCGTGGTCAGGAGTACCCTCTGTTTGCCCGCGCAAGGAAAGGGAAGCCACCTGCATTTTCACCTTAACACTCAAGGCAGCAGCTGTTACTGCAAAGGCTTTCAGGTGAAGGAACGCTGATCTCCAGCCATCTGTCTGTTGCCCACGCAAGGTTAACAGAGCAAATCTTTTCCTGTTATTACTGCTCTTCCTGCTTGCTCCCCTTCTCTTCGTTTGAAGCTTTGCTGTCAAAAATCTGTTACCATCAGAGCCCACTTGCTGTTGTTTTCTCAATGATTTGGTGTAGCTCTAAGAAGCTGCAGGCAAAGGGATCACTGCGAGAAATTGTCTAAACCAAATGCTGCTTTTCTGATCAAATACCAACCTGTTCTACTTCCTTCTCGAAAGCAAAGGTAGAAGGTTACATTTTCTGGGGAAAAAAAAACAAGACAATGTACAATCTTAGCTAACACAGTAATGGTTGTTTCTGTTGATTTCAGTAGCCAGGCGAGATACAGTATGTTCTTTGGGTGGTTTGGGTTTTTACAACTTTGCTGCGTACAATGAAACCAGGCGCTCTCAACGATAATTAGTGGCATCTGGTTCAACTTGCAGTCTTCCACCATAATAAAATTCTCACATTAGGTTTTTCTTTAACAAAAAAACGCAAACAAAATGCATAAAGTACTGGACAGCAACCACACTGAGTATTTAAATCATGTAGGTATAAATTATAATCCGGTTTCCTGTAAGACCAGTCATGATTTTCAATTCTAGGAGGATAAACTGGGTTGTAATTTTCTTCATTTTCTTTAACATTATTGTAGAGCGTTATACACCGTCTCCATTACTGTGGCTTGATATACTGCCAGCAAACAATTGCTTACACAGTACGCTATATTTCTTGGAGAGTCTTTGATAAATGCATTCCTTGTTTAGCCTTGTATTCATGGTAATTTTTATGTTGAACACATGAGGGAATAGAGATGAATTAAAGGGTGAAGTTCATACTTACGATGAGGTTAAGGGAAGACTGTGATCTTTAACTGAAATAAAAGTAGACTCACATCATAAAATCCACCTCTGCACAGCAGCTTTTCTTCAGCCAAGTTTACTGGGCTCAGGTGATAACCTGTCTCCCACATGAGACCAAAAGCTTCCTTAGCTGTCCAAACGGACCCAGCATCACTGGGGAGGCTCAACATGGGGCTGTCACTGGGCTCAGTTCCATGAGCTCCTACAGAAAGCCTCGAAGGGCCTCCTCTCAACTTCTCCAGACCTTCTTCTTCCCTCTGGCTCCATTAACGTGCTCATGATGTACAACAACCATTTCTCAGTCACAAAGCACCAGTTCTCAACTTGTAAAAAATAACACTTTACTTCAGAATAATGGCTATAATACTGCAACATCCATCATCTAGCTCATAAACTGAGAGCTGGAACCACTTGGTCATTTAGTTAATGGGTTCAAATAATGAGAGTTAAACAACAAAAAACACACCATAACAACAAATACATTAGATTAAAGCAGCTTTTCATGTTTTGCCAGGGGTTTCTTCCTTGACATAAATTAAAATTTGCAAATATAAAGAGTTTAATAAATGCATGTCTTGCTTGGGGCTAGCATGTAAGATAAACAATATCTCAAAAAGAAAAAAAAAAAAATCAAAGATGCATTCCTTTGCCCCAGTACAAAATCCTACTATATCACATTTTTAACATAGTACAGAAATTCAGCCAGTGTCTCTTAGACTAAAACAGTCAAATAGTACTTGAAATAACACAAACTCACACAAACATGTGGAAACTAGTTAAGATGTCTGATAAAGATTTTAGAAGGCCAAATGTGATGCTGGCATTTCAGCTCTAGAGGAGTCTAACCTGAAAATACTTTCTTAACATAAATCACATTTCTTTCTCACAAACCAAACATTTCTTGTTCAAAACCACAATAAATTCTATCTAAATCTAGAGACAGTAGCGTGTTCATATTAGCCAGTGAAATAAAGACAACAGAAAATATTCTTGGGAAAAAAAAATATGAAATTTCATACATTAACCTAAATATATCTACATCATCTCTGTATAAGAAATAAAACACCAAATTCTGCTTTACTACTAATTGAGTCCTTCCTTCTCTTTAGAAAAGTAGAAGTATAATGTTACATATAATGGAGGTTTTTCCTCCTAAAAGCATTGCTGAGAATCTTAGGAGGCCATCAAAATAAAAATAACAGGATGGACTTTATCAGTGGGCTTTTATAGAATGACCTCCACTAAGATAGGAGGTTAATAGACTCATCAAACTTTCAGATGGCTCTAAGCTAGGGAGAGTAGCTGACATGGTGAATACCAGAGCCTCAGTCCCGGAGAACTTCAATAAATTTGAGGATTGACCCACAGAACTGTCGTGACCTTCAGTAGGGAAAAACACAGAATTCTGCAACCAGAGTGAAATAACCCCATACACTGACACAGGCTGGGAAATACCTCACCAAGCAGCAGCCCTTAAGAAAATGCCTTTGATGTTACAGTAGACACCAGGCTGCGACAGTGAGCTCTCACTGCAAACAGAACAAATTTCACACTGAACTGTGTTGGGAGGACAGGGGCAGCAGACCAAGGGAAGCAAGTGGTGAGGCAGCCCTGGGAGACCCTCAGTTCAAGAAGGATGCAGAGAAAGTGGGAAAGGTCCAACAAAGGGCCACCAAGGTAAGGTACCTAACACACATACCCTGTGCAGAGAGGCTGAGGGAGCTGGGCATGGTAAGTTCGGTGAAGAGGAAACCACAGGGTGACTTAATAATTGCTTACAAGTATTTGAAGGGCAATTATTAGGACACCACCACCGAACTCCTCCTGGTAGCACAGGCAGCACAAGGACAATAAACACGCTTTGCAGCTTCAGAGGTTCAGGTTGGACATTTGGAAAAATGCTTTCCCTAGCAGCTCTGGAATAGGTTGTTAAACAGGTTGAGAGTTTCTGTCCTTAGAAAGGCTCATCCAGACAAAGCAATGGCTGATCTGGTCCTGTGTTGCAATAGCCCTCTTCTAAGCAGAAGCTTGGAATAGGTCACCTTCAAAACAGCATATTTTTATGATTCCTTGGAATTGTAGAGTTCAAAACTACCCCTCCATTCATTCTTAATGTACTATTTTACTGATCAGATTTGTAAACATTTCTTTATTTCTACTAGATATTTCCATGCAATACAAGTATTCACAGAACCCAACACTTCAGTACTTCTTCAAGCAAAAGCTGTTCTTGAACACGATCGTGAGTGCATCTGCCTAATCTGGAAATCATTTACCAGACCTATGGCACAGTGTTCATTCTTTTCTTCTTGCTTAACTAAGCGTTGTTTCTATCCCTGCACAAAGATTTTGATTTTCTAGGAGAGCTGTGTTGTTATACATTCACTGGTATCACAAACTGAGCATAAAGCACAACCAAGAGAAATTTGCGAGAGCACTGAAAATATTATTGCTGGGCAGCATCACCTCCTAAAATAATATAATTCTCATCATGATCTTTGCATTTGTTCAGAATGCCCTGGTGAATTTTCACCAAACTTACATACAAAAAAGGGGGCCTATAATCTGGGAAATATAAACATCACTTTGTTCAATGAAGTTCAAATGTTTTCATCACTAACAGTTTCTTTCTTAAAAGGCAGCTTCTTCCTTAAATCTCTAAGCAGGTAATGATGTGTGTCAGTATTCAAAGGACACAAATGGCAGCCTTCAACTCTAAAACAGCCTATGTGCCAGTTAAAAACTCTTTTTGTATGGGCTTTGTAAAGATGAAGGGGGAAAAGCAGCAGAAAACCCGTCACCGAGTAACCGCAACGCATAACGACTTACTGCAATCCTCGCTGACTCGGAGCTGGGATGAGGCTGGGGAGCGAGCGCTCGCCCTGGCACTGCCGGGCAGCTGGCAACTAGCCCCTCGCTGCTGGTGCCTGCACCCCGGCCTAAGTGTGCCCGCACCACAGTCTCGCCCTTTCCTCCCGCACAACTCCTCATGCGTTTCTCTGGGAGCCACCACTGCCTGGTTAGCCTGCTTCTGGGGAACAACCTGGTATGGTTTGCAAATAAGCGTAAGGTATTGTTTAAATATGCAACCTTGGGAACCTCAGACATTGCGCGCCACACAGTCTGTGGGGGTTCTTCCTGAGGGCCACCCCACGTGGCCAGCAAGCCTGCCGTTGGGGACTACAGTTAGGCAACGGGAGGAGATCCTAATTGAAGTTGTCCGGGATCCATCTGTTCAGTGGATCAGCAAGCGTCCTCACTCTGAAGCAGCAAATAACAAAGGAAGAAGTCAACCAGCACTTATTTAGAAATCGTCGCAGCACAGGAAATGAAGAAAACCAGCAAGAGCAAGAACAACACCAAAAGCCCACCCCGCAGAGGAAAGCTGAAAGGCTGAGGATGTCCTGGATTCTCTCCAGCAGGCAGGCACGCTTCATGCTGCTGTAACTACATAAAGGTGCTTGCCTGCAAATTCAGCAAGTGTCTTGCCATCAATAAACCGAAGTTGGAATAATAAGCTTTGATGCAAATGCTTCGCTCTGGTCCTTAATTAGTGAAAGGAAAAAATGACGTAGCAGCAGCAAAGACAATCTCTCTGCAGCAGATCAGAGGTATATGTCTTATGTAAAATGTAAATGTTTATCCTTTACCCACTTTCAATGCTTCTTGGCCATTTTGAACTCTTAGTACTTGATCTAACCCAAACAAACATTAGTAGGCACAAAACCAGACTTGCCTTGAGATCAAAATAAACATCTGACATCACATGCAAAGCACATCACAAAATCTTTTTTTTTTTTTTTTTGGGGGGGTGGAATTTAAGCATAATGTTTGAATTAAATTGCTACTGTCTAGATAAAATAATTAATGGAAAACTATCCAAAAATGGTTTAACATTCGACTATCTAAATACTTGAAATATTGCTCAGAGTTAGCCTTTGGTTTTTTGGAGACAACAAGGAGCAATGAAAGGAAATGTTCTTTTGATGGTAGAGAAGTTTCAAGGTGTATAATTTTTAAATACATTACAATAGAAGTTGACGGACTTCTAAAACTCATTTTAAAAGTTCAGCCCAAATCCACTCCCTGTGGTAACAATCAGAGTTTCTGAAAAAAAGAATTAAAAAACAGGAACTGCTGATTCACTGGGTTTAAAAGCTTTTGGAACATTAAAGGCAGATTAAAATGTGAATGAAGAAAAAACAAAACAGGGAAAGAAGTTTTTTGCTCTTTAGCCCCTTGAAAGACTTTCCTTTGAAATCATTGAGCCTCACAGCAATGATCCCATTTGATGGCTTTTAAAAATGGTTCATTTACATTATTAATAAAAATTGCTGTAGATAAGTAATTGAGCATGTCAAAAGATGAGGCTTCAGGGGCACCAGGTGCTCGGCATGAATCACACTGCTTTAAAATACCCGGAAAGGGGCCAGGTATTTTCTAGTGCTCCAAGGCCGGTGTTCAGATGTGGAGAAAGTGCTGGTTCCTTGGTACCTGTGCCAAGGGGAGCCCCCTCAGGGAGAGAAACTTAAGTGGGGCAACATGTTGCCAGGCCAGAGCAGAAGAAGAGAAGGGGGCTTACCTCCGCAGTGCCCTGCAGAGCCCCCGCAGCCTGGGCAGAGAGCAGAAACACATTAAGGCATTAGTTTCCCAAAATATCTATTTCTCTTTCCATCCCATCAAACTAGAGATGGAAGATTTGTTGGGAGCTTCCTCTGATCCGCAGACTAGACTGAGGTGTGATTCACCTCCTAGCTGATGCAGATGTGCTCACAACTCATCCTGCAGGGATGGAATCCTTTCTACCAAACAGGTAGACAGCTGAGACAGGAATCCTATAAATGCCACCCCAAACTGTCAGCTCAGAAATAGAGAATGAAAACAGATGCCTGAAATAAGTCTTGCCTAAAGATCGAATCCCAAACAGGGGCTTGTGAGGAACATGATACAGTTTGTTCTCACGTGCAGTACTGTAAAACTGTTGTACACGTTACCGCAGCGCTTTCCCCCGATATCTTATGATCACCACGGGAATCAAAATCCATTTGGAGGGTTATAGGGAAATGTTGAGGCTCCCGCAAACAATTACCATAAACGCCTACAATACATAAACACAATTACAGTTTGGATGTTAAAGAACTGAATTAAGAGTGCTATCTGGGCAGAGAAACCTGATTAAAAACAATGGAGATAGAAAGTGAGATTAGATCTAATTAGTTCACCAAAAAAGAAGCAACTCTTCCAATTCTAAGGCTGAATCATCACTAAAATGATGCTATTTAAATTTAAATGACTATTTTTAAATTGAGTGTAGCTCACTTAGAATTTAACAGCCATCTTTGGGAAAGGGCTATAGATTATTAGCTACAGAAAAATACCTTACATAGCTTGTGACACAGGTCTTTGCATTTCTTTTCTCCATCACACATATTCTGTATATTTAACATATACAGTTGCTATATTTTTGAAGGAATGAGAAAATGTCTTAGCACCTCTAAGATAGTCCTTAGATAAAATAACTTTATGAAAAAAATAAAAAAGAAATAAAAAAGAAAATAATCTTTCTAAAAAAGTTTAAAAAGCAATTGTCTTCAAAAATCAAGTCCTTCTTTTTTCAAAAGAAACACGGGTAAGGGAGGCAGTGAAAACTGGCAATAGTTTCAAAAAAACCCTCGCACTGGAGTTATCTGAAGTATGTAATATGTCAGACTTATCTTAAAATCTGAAGTACTATGGCAAACTATAGCATCTTGAGGGGGTAATTTTACATAGGAAGCAAAGAACAATATACACACATTTTACATGGATCCTGGGGTACTTCAAAGATATCAGATGAACGAATCAGGGTCAGCCAGCAAGATCATCAGCATCAGGACAGAGTCCAGAACCGGCATCTCCCGAGCTCCAAGTCAGAGCTGGGTTCCCAAGCCAAGTTATGCACATTTATGCATATTTGGAAATTCAGGCAAATATACTGCTCAAGTATGCTGAATTCACACCTCTGAAAACCCAAGACCTTTTTTTTAACCACAGAATCATTTTGTTTGGGCAAGGAATATCTCAAAATGCCACTGGAATTAATTATTGAATTCAGTTACTTTACAGAGTCTACTGGCAGCTGAAGGTAATGCTTCAGAATTAAAAAGTAACAATTATAAATAAAATCATTCAGAAAAGTTAGCATATGAGACTTGCAGACCCTGATCCCACAAACACAATATCAATTAGAACTATTGGAAATAACATCAGAAAAGTCTATGAGATTATTTATTTTGTTAAATATAACAGTTGGTAGAAATCATTGGGAAGCTCCAGCTTCTTCTTGATGTAGGTATCTCCATACTATCCATGAAAAGACCAGTCAATGCCATTTTCCTCAGGCCAGAATAGCAACTTCAGTGGGGTTAGAAAAAAAAAAATTAATTAAAGAAGCCTTTCCATTTTCAAAAGCAGAATTGCTACAATACCTTTCCATTTTCTCAAAAGTTCCATATTTTTCTTTAATGTTTTACTGAAGAGTCTCATTCACCATCAAGCATGATTTCATGCTAAGAAATATATTTTTGGCCAACATGCACATCTGACACATTATTTCAAAGATATTTCTGTAAAAAACATCATGGGAAGTGTTATTAAAAAAAAAAATCTATTTTGAATCCAAGGACACAACAACTTTTAAGTTTTTTAAAAAATCACAAAATCTGTTCCTTGTTTTTCAACCAGCCTAAAGAACCTCATTTATAAGGATACCTCTCAGTGACAGCCAATTTAACAGAAGCTGCACCTGGGCCAAAAACGAATAGCAAACCTTCACTGTATATCTCCCTTGTCTTCCATTGGGTTTCTCTGGCCAGCCAGCAACTCTTACCAGCTTCAGGTCACTGGTGCCGGAGCTGTAGCTGTGGTTGCAGTGAGCCACACAGATACCCCACCTGAGAAGCTTTAACAGGCCCCAGCTCTGCAAGCTGGGTGTTGGGTTTGGTTGGTTTTTTTTTCCAAACTTCTTGTTTGAAAATAAAAATTATCTTTACCCTTTTATATACTTGATGATTAGATATTGTATAAATATATTTATTCACGATTTAAAGAGTGATTCAGACCCACATTCTTATACATAAATAGACTAGAAGGTCAGATGTAGGTATACATACATAAGTGTATTTATATGTAGATACACATATAACCCTGGCTACACAGCAGTCATCTGCACACAAACACAATGGATATGCAACGCAAATGTGAAACTGCAAATGCACGTATTGTTTCTTAATACGCATATTTCCATCAAGTAACTTAAATAGAAACTAATATTAAGTACTTAAAATATTTGATACACACACTGACAATCCCTAGGATTAGCCCCAAATTGGAACAGAAGATAATAGTCATAACCACTTTCACTAGCAGTAGTCTCTTTCTGTCATTTTTAACATCCAAAGTGTAAGGAAAAAACTAATCTGAGCCTGGTTTTCTTTCTGTATTCTACAGATAGTCATCTCTGGCATCAGCAGACTGAGTCTGAGCTTCACATTGATTTTCTTTTTTCCTGCTGTATACAGTGAAATTGAAGTCCCATGCGTTTCTGCTAAATAAGGTTCTGCCTTAGCTAATAGCAAACTATGACAATGGTCTGCAAAGAATTGGGGAAAGGGAAACAGTCTTTTAAAAAAATTCACCACCAGCAGCTGTGAATTTATAACTGTCAATAAAATTGCTGAGGTTTTTATATGCACATTAACAGCATGCTTCAGTGTAAAATGGGATTCTTAATTCTTTTCACAGAGCATTAAATCATATTTAAGATTAAAAAACCCATCCTTGATCAGCTACTGAAAGGTCCTCCCCTCCCTGTCAAAACCACTCTGCTTCCCGTGTTTGTATTTTGTAGACTTCGACAACAACCTAATTGCAAGAGGTTCTTCTCGAAGTAAAATATAAGATAATAGGGTTGCGACTAGACAACATATGTTATTCTTCGTTTACTCCAAGCACAACTCCAGGAGACTAATGTGTTTTCTCATAATGCCAGTGAGATGTATTGCTCAAGGAAGGTAAGTCACAAGTATAAGATGGTGCAGGACAGGGCTTCAGGTTCCTTCAGCTGCATGGGAAAATGTCTTTCATTTACTGCATACTTCATGAGAGGCCACCTTATGCCCCGTCAGGATGCAAGGTTTAACTTGTGAAGTGGTTCTCAACTTTCTGTTAGGACTCACCTAACAGGACTCACTCAGCAATACCCGGGTCTCATGAGAACTGTGCATTGCCAAAATGTTCCTCAGCTCCCAAACCCCAGTGGGTGCCAAGGGCACCTTCTTAGTCTTTCTTACATTTCACTCTGTTCTTCAGATGTTACATGGAATATATTAAGTGAAATCTGGCCCCCTGAGTTTATCTCATGCTTTGAGAGATTAATAAAACCAAGCGACAATCAGAGCATCTCAACTTCACTCTCAGTGCAAACTAGCTAGGGCACTAGGGCAGCACTGTTGCTGAAAACCCAAAATTGCTGCAGCCAAAAACCTCTGTCATTAGGGCAATATATTACTTGCATTTATTTAATATTATTAATGAAATATTTCTATATAGCTGTGGGACTTCCTTTTGGTAGGAATTTGACTGTGACCTGCAGTCTCTTTGTCAGAAGTCTGTAAGAGGCAAGACTACAATAACTTTATGGCACAGCCAATGCTAGCAGTATGTCAATTTGGTGGCCCAACAGTATTCTGGCCTAAGGACTTCATTTATTTTGACATCCAGTCACACAGTAAGACCAAATAAACGTCCCCAAACAGCTCTGGTGGTGGCACTCGCAGCTCCGCAGGACCACAGGGCCACCGGCACAACCACTACCAGACAAAAACCACAAACAGCTCGTGCACTGACACGTGAGGATCGGTGTTGGCGTGCATGCGGTGTCCCATGCTGGCCACGGGCAGATGCTCCGGCAGCAGCAGCACCCGCTGGGGGTACTGTCCCCTGCACTGCCCAAAGGAAAGGTCGGGGTCCCAGCAGGAGGGTGAGGGAGCCTGAGACAGCCTGGCCAAAGAGCTCCCTGGCACCCTGTCCATCTGCCGCCATGTTGCGCGTTGGCCAGCACACCGCCCTACGCCCGTCCCCCCGCTCCCGGGGCTCACAACAGCTTTTGCAGCCAGACCGAGGGGGTTCTGAAACGCGACCCCCGGGCGCTGGGCTTGCACCACGCTCCTCCTACCCGACCCTGCGTGCTGGCACAGCAGGCAAGAGATTCAGCTTCCCAAACTTCTCCAGAGAACATGACAGCTTGAGTGACCCATTATTATTGAACTGGTTTTTAATGAAATGCTAGTACTATACACCACTACACAAAGAACATATGTGGCTGTAAGTGATTAATTACACTCTCGAATAACCTAATAAGAGACTTTCATATTTAAAATACTTTATGACAACTATTAATTTTTTCTCTCTAATTATCAGAGTGGCGATGGATTAATGAGCCCTTCATCTCAAATTTACTTATTTTTCTTTTTCCTTCCTTCCTTCCATCCTATAGCTTTGCTAATGCTAATTGTTGGTTCTGTGCAACAACCAAGCATATTTATCTTCTTTAATTTAAAAAAGATAAAACACATCAAGGCTGAAATCAAACAAAAAAATATCAATTTCATCAAAAATAGAAATATAAATAGTTCAATCTTTTCTTTTCTTTTTTCTTTTTTTTTTTTCCCCCCAAAATGGCTGCCTTAGGTAATTCCAAATGAGTTTCAGTATTGTAACTATCTCAGGGGTCCATCTTCAGATGCTGAAAATGCTAAGCAGAACTACATCACCTTTGGTAAGTGCTGAATATCTACCATTGAGCACTGAAAATCAGTGGTAGTGTATATACGGTAACTTCAGGAAGCTGCATTCTGATACCATCCAAACTAGAAATACAATTTTTCACCCAGACAACCTATTTGACAGCTACGGCCAGCCCTATGTTTTAAATGGGACTCTACACAGAAATCAATGGAATCGGTATTTGAGAAATGGCTTTGCTTTTCTGTGCTGGACTGTGAGCAAGACTGAAACCACAGTTATTGACCTTCTGCGGTAGCCTGACCCAAAAACACTGGCCAGCAGCAGAATTTCAGTACCAGCTCCTAACTGCTGAAGGAATGTTGTTTGCACTGATGTAAAATTTCATATCGATCAAATGTAACAAAACCCATTTAATCTTTCGCTAATTTTAATAGACTGCAAAAGATGCGAAGGAACATTGCATCTTGCCGTTACTGTAGAACAGATTTATTGTGTGAAGAAATGAAGAAGGCACCTACACACTGAGCTGACCTTTCTGAATACTCCTTTATGGTCTGTTTGACGCTATTTTCCAAAGCCAAACTATTCTCAAACCTTTATTTTATACAGATGAAAACTGACCACAGCAGGAACAGAAAAAAGGAACTTTGAAGATACTAATCTGTATGCCCCTAAATGCATTTATACCTTTCCCAAGTGAGAGAAAAACCACCACATTCTATGAGTAGATATGATTAATATCCATATTATAAAATGTAACCAGTTTCAGGGAAACGCATTTATGTTGGGCGCTCTTAAAATTATCTTCGATTTTACAGTAGGTCCACGGGTCTCTGCTTTTCGCTGCTGAAGCTCAGTCACGACACCTGGCTGAGCAGACGGCTGTGTAGGCATCGCAGAGCGATAGGCACCAGCTTGTCTTGTTAATTTGCACGCAAGGGCGCTGCTGGTCGGAAGAGGACAGTCTGCTCAAGACCAATTACTTTGTCTTTTATCACGCCTGTTGGTGGTATCTGCAGCCAAAGCCACTTAAACCACCATCTATTTGCTGCCATCTACAACCGCGCGTCAGGATAAAACTAGATATGCACAGACACCTACGGTAAATACGCTCGCCTTTGCAAGCCTGATGGGAGGATGCAAGCCTCGTTTTTGAGGAAAATGAACACGGTGGTTCTGCTGTTTTGTCCCACCAAACACGATTCGCACGCCAAATTGTGCGCCCTCGAGAATGAGGAGTACAATGATGTTTTATTGCTTGAGAAAGCCACATGCCCCCAGAGAATTTGTGTCATCGCAAGCCACGAGTAAGGCTGGTGGAGCCGGCTTTAGGCTCTAATAAAAGGGGTGGAAAAGAGGAGCTGAAAAAACACCGTGACAAAAGATGCTTTTGTTACATGTTGAGATGAATCTGAATCCAAATGTGCTCACAGTTATAATTTCTTGTAGATTTGGGAAAACTGCCAGTAGGAATAGCATGATTTTACTTTCCAGTGCCACTATAATTCCTATTCCTATCAAAGGAGGCTGGAAAAAATTGCCAAGTTATTTCATTCGGAAATGCAGCTAATTTATAAGCATGGTAATTTTCCCCCTACAAAATTGTATAATGAGCTTTAAATTCACTAAATAAAGGGTCTCTTCTCTGAGTGATTATGCTTAATTTACACAGGAATTAATGGTGACTGGACTTCCTTTCAGAATAGCTTTAAAAGAGCTGCATTACAAAAACAACATCAACAGCTTTCAAAAAAATCCTAACAGTCGACGGAGTAAAAAATACTTATCTTTATAACAGTGTATACATATAGGTGTCTTCATAAATATCTTTTACAGGATAAGCACATAACCATTAAATCGGGTATCAGAATCTAGCAAACCTATAATGTTGATTTTATATTAAATTACTTGCTTAGGCATTTTGCTGAGAGAATGTATAGAAAAGCCTAAATAAACAGATGGACAGAAATACCAGGGAGCAATACTTTATCTTTAAAATTGCTCTCACTGTACTCAGTGATAACCATTTATCTATTTATTAGGTCTATTTTGATTGTGGTTTTTTACTGGTTAGTTTCTCTAAAGAATGGAAACTTTGGTTTATAGACAAGCCTTGCCAAATGTAGCCAGATTTTCACATAGTTAAGTAGTACCTCGAAAACCCCAGCATTTCCAAAATTCAGGTATTTCTGGGTGCTTATGTAGAAAGTAGATATGAGAAGCCATTCCCAATAGCGGCTTGTTTAGGGTCTCACCAAGGTAGTAGATGTGCCACATAAATAGTGTTTGTCCCTAGCAAGTTACTAAATGAAATTAAAATGCTTATTCCAGATACCAAAAGCAGTTGACCCTGAGATTGTGGAAGCAGGAGAAATGCACTTGGGAGCTTTAGCTGAAAAAACCCTCCCTTCCTTCCTTTGTAGTTTAGGAAGTCCTAGTTATCTTTTCCATATACCATAGAAGTGAGATTCATAAATTCGTAGGTTCCTCCTTTATAAGAGGTATTTTGTAAGAGGTCTACAGATAATACAGAATCAGTGACATCTGTGAAAGTGATTAACAAAATCTAAGCCAAAATATTATGACTGAGCAATACAGACCAAGAGCATGCTATCACAGCAGCTTCATTAACTTACAAGAAATGAAAATTATTATTATCGTTATTATTAATAATAACAACAATTTTATTTTATTTTATTTTTTAAAAGAAGTAAAAATGAATCTGTGGTATAGAATCCTGGGGAACCTAGCACATCCATTGTGATTGTAGCAGGATTTCCTCCGATCAAAATAGGGATGAAGTGGCATTTTTAGCACATCATTACCATCTACTGGACACGAGGGAGAATGCAGCTCAGAAACGAGACCAAGAAAATGGACACTCAGACAGCAAAAGGGGCTGCCAGGTCTATCAGGAAATCCTATAAAGTCCTCTTCCCTGCACACACACATCCTAACACAGTCTGACCTCCCTCTGAAGTTTAGAAAATAACCAGTCCAAAGGTATGAAAGCATATCTGGTAACTAACGTACATCCCACCACCAAGCCATGAATACAGTCTGAATCTGAATTCTACCAGGAGTACGGTGAACTAGAGCCTGAGGCTTCTCTGGCAAGTGACACACACGCTATCTAGTTTCCAGCAGCTTTGACAGAAGGAAACCCTTGGATCATGTTCCTGATGCAAAGTTACAAAGGCTTTCTGGAGATGTTTTATCACACCTCCCCCTGCCTGGAAGTCATTTGCGCACTTCAGAACCAAATTTAAAGCTTAGGGAAGATGGAGGAGAGCGACAAGACCAAAGAATTTGACAGTGACAATGGTTTTCTCCAATAGAGAAGTCTCTACTCCATCTTACAGAAATACATCCATACTTGGGTGGAAACATCTGCTTCTGAAAGTAACTGCACATCTGTATGATGTATGCATGTCATTAGATCCAATGGATTCAAAAGGAGCATATGCCTCTTGAATACAAATGTAGTAAAGCACCTGTGAAAATGCTTTTTAAATCAGAACCAGTATTTACTGAACTGACACAAACCATTTAAAATAAATTAGATAATAAGCACTATCAAAGAACACAATATGAACTTAGTAATACCTACAAAATGATGAGGGACAACCGGCTGGCAATATTACCACTCAGTAAAATTTGGACAGCTCGGTAGCTCATATGAATCATTCAAATTAGAGAGTTAGATCACATATGAACTTTGCCTGACTGCACATAACTTTCAGTAGCAACTGGATGACAGTGGCCACCTCTGGGAGAAGGAGGAGTCGTCGTCATCCACCTCTAGTCTTCCTCCTCCCTGTCCCAGATCAGGTACTATGTGGGCTGAGGAGGCCACCAGAGTGGTGGGTGAGCACCCCCATGCACACCCCATCCTATGCCACAGAGCCACAAAATGGTGTTTGTTGGTTTACAGATACTGTGCACGCTGAGCACTGATCTGAGACTTTAGGGACATCTGGGAACTGCTGCTCAAACTGTTTGGATCTGCTGAGTGATTCCATAAAGTAATTTCACCCCTCCAGCATCTCATTTACCCACACACAGAAATGGCATAATAACAGCAACCTCCTTTGCATAGCAGTTTGAGATTGTTATTTATAAGAGGAAATTATTACTGGTGCAATGAAATCCTAATGAACTTCATCCCATATGTGAATAACGATGGCTTGGGAGCAATTTTTTAACCCATCTTCAGTCTTGCTCGTTAAAAAAAACTTTGTTGGACTTTGTTATGGACTATGAATGTTTTTTTTTCAGGGCACTCATCTCCTCTGCTTCTTTACCCTTCTCTTTTCCAGTCAGTTTTTCTCTCTCGTTCACCAGCAGCCTGCCTAACACTGCCACGCTGGCTTATACTTGTCACACCAGCAACTTCATGACATTTTCCCTCAGCCTGCAGTAACGCTGAACTGCACTCAGCAATTTCATGAGCTGAATCATGATGTTGTTACTCAGACATGCCAAGGATCCGGAAAGGTGCTGAAACTTTGCAGTGCCTGGAACAGGATATTGTCAAAATCCACAGCTACCTTACAGCATTCTCCAAAATATTCAGAAGACTAAGACACAGCAACAATGACCCAACACAACTAACCGCTCTGATTCTTCTGGAGATCAGTGACCATCTGTGAGGAAAGGGGGGGGAAAGGTTTATTTGTCGGCCATTGACCCCAAATAGTCTTTTTTGCTTTGGACTCATTCTTCAGGGTATGTGGGAAAGGCACAGCATGTCAGTACATGGCTCTCCAGAGTGTTCAATACACAGCACTTACTCTGCAACTGAAGGAAGAGTTTCATGCATCTCTAACATTAAAGCAAGGGTCCTGACTCATCTTTTTGGATACAATAAAGAATTGGATTTTGCAAAGGAAGAAATGCTAAATATGTATGAATGAACTTAGAACTAGGCAAACCCACCCATTTCATAATTGCCAGCTTTGCCACTTCTTACTTACTAACACTTGTCTTCTCAACCTGCAGAATGATGCACACTTCTGTGGTATTTCACCAGTGCTAAGTGCTACAAAAAGCATAAGGTTTTATGCAGGAACTGTGTTAGTATAAACTGTAAAAGTCAACACAGAATCTTTGTCCTAAACGGAGATGTTTTAACTCCATGAGGCAGTAAGCACCCAAAAGGCTTATGGTTGCACTGGTTAGGTGTACGCTAGCAGGTATTACAGGCAAATAGGAACAGGTCCGTAGAGCAAAATTTAGCACTGAGGAACTGCCATCACTACTGTATGTACTTTGGATTTTTCTCTTTGTTTAAACTTCAGACTAGCTCTGCTTGGGTGCGTTGGCCTGAAGCTCACTTGCACCCAGAGCAAGGACTCCCAGAGCCCATTCTCCAGTTTATTATCATCAAAAAGGCATCAAGTTCATGCACTCCAGGACTGCTACTCAACCAAAACCAACCAAGTGGGAAATTCACTTCAGAAGAACACTTCTGGTCTGAATTAAAATATGAATATAGATGCACTTGTTGAGACACTCCAGTTTTTTGTGGTCCATTAAGTTTTGACAAATGAGCGTATCTCAGTAACAACCACATGAAATCTCTTCACAGGAATAGGATTTGTATTTTTGTTGCAGCTACAAAAGACAGCAACTAAAACCTCCCAGGATTTTAAGCATATACATGCTGAATTGTTTCCTTCCACAAAAAGCTAAATGATTTTCAGCCTTAGTTTAATCACAGCTTACCATCTCAGTGGGTGCATCTCCATTGCAACTGGCTTATCCCCTCTTTCCAAGATCCTGCAATTTTTATTGTCAAAAAGTAAGCCAAATTGCACATGTTTGCTACTCACAGGCCTGGAGTACAGGCAATAGGATATCGGGCACGGCCAGCATACGAGGGATGCCAGCATCCCTACTCACAACCAGCCTGTGCTGCTTGGCTGAAGGATGAGGTCCTGCTCTCACCCACGTTCCAGGACACTCTGGATGCAGAAGAGAGGACCTGAGCAGCAGCAGCAGTAGTGCCAGGGCCCAGGCAGTCCCCTTGCTATAAGTGGGGCATAGACATCACATAAGTTGGTTCTAGTTTATAACTTGGTATTTTCAGCTTTGAAGTCAAGTTAGCAAAATGGCTGTTGTTTTGAAAGCATGACAAAGCACTCAGAAAAAAGTAAAAACTTCAAAAAAATAATAACAGGGAACAGAAATTCCTCCATAGTATTAGTACGAATTCGGCCCAACAAACCATTTTGATCACCACTACGATTCAGCAGCACCTGACTGCTCTGTGACGTTATCTTGGCAGTATCAACCCAGCCTGTAGACAAGCGCCCAACACCATCAAAGTCACCACTGAAGGTGGCATTAATTTGCAACTTTCTGGAAAGGGCCTGCAGACAGGGAAAAGGATGAAAGCCAGAAAAGAGGGACAGCCTCTCGTACACCCAGAGGTGGTCCCTCAGATCTTCCTCCTGAGACGTGCTGACAAAACAGTGCAGAGAAATTGCCGCTTGTGCTGTTCTATGAATGGTGTATGCTCCTCCAACTTGGCAATTGGGAACTTTAAACAATATCAGATTGAGACCCTTCCACTCTCAGGAAACCAACTGACGTATCTCTACTTGATGCAAGTTTTAACATTTAAACAAATTTAAATGGGTTTTGTTTTAAAGGATGCTAAAGGAAATAGTAGGAAACAACCAAAACAATGTCAGTTACCTGCTACATTTCAACAACTAGCGAACTACAAAATCTTCAATCAATCCCTTCAACAATCCTTTCAAATTTTTTACAAGAACAGACTCCCAAATAGTTATCTTCTCATATTAAAGTGGGATTTAAAATTTTTGGATGGAAGAAACTAGTGCCTTGTCCTCTTGCGATTTAAAATATCCCTTTTGATCTCATCCCTTTGCCCAAGCTTTCTGGAAAGCCTAGTGAAAGTGAGAGCACACCTTCCGCACTTCTAAGATAGCACCTGAATTTTCACCTTACATATTCCAACAAGGCAACTAGCAGAAAATTTTGAGAAAAACCACAAGACATAAATGTATCAGAGTAACTCATTGAGAACAGAAAGTCGCAGATCATCTCTCAGCCAGCCACTATTTTCATTCTTTCCTTCCCTGATGAAACTACAGTAATGAAAAAGTTATAAAATAGCAAATGTGAGAGTTGCATGTTAAAATGGAGTCACACAGAGATGAACTGCTATTTTATTATTTTAATAAATACATAATCTAGCTGCTTTACTTAGACAAGACATGAACTGGGATGTGCTGGATCCAGCGTAATTATTTCTGTTGACACAACCTGCTTATGGTTTTTGGTACTATATGAGAGTAAATCCCTGCCATCTAAAGCTGATAGGAGATCTCATCTTGACTGCCTATGAAAGGGAGGTACTATACAACCTCTGAGACAAAGGAAACAGGCCCATTATTTCCACTGATGTTCAGTATTTTACAGATCTTGTTATAATGCTGATGACACTCTTGGGAAAATGTAAGGCCTAGTTTCTGACCAGAATTTATATTGCTTCAGAATAAAGAGTACAACAGCAAAACAAGTAGCAAAGAAAAAACAGCAAAGATAAACAATGTATGAAATGTTATGTTGACAAGACAAGTGATCATGGGTGCTTCTTGCTGCCAGGAGCAATGAGGACAGACTTTCCTTTCCCCCACTGTCACAGAGTCAGGAAGTGCGTCCGGGGAAGGTGTGTAACAGTGCCCATCTCAAACTACAGTCAACAGATTAATAGAGAGTGCACTTTCTGCTAAGGCTATCCTTAATTCATAGGCTCATCCAGAACAGGAGGTAAAAAAGACCTTATGCAGACAAATCTTCTTTAGTTTCTTTGAAGAATTAATTTCTTTACAACTGCTTCAGCACAGAAACTCCCAGGTAAAAGCGGGAAAAAAAAAAAATACCTCTAGAAATATTTTCATAAACTACATAGGTGTACTCACTAGTCACTTTTCTAGGAACGTTCACGCATGTAAGGCATTGCTTTGGCTGAGATCATTTGCAAGAATAACAATAAACATAGTTCAAGATACAAGAAATTTCTTACATACAAGAAAAATTCTAAACATTAGTTTTATCTCAGTCAAAATGACCAGTCTGTTGGAAAAATTGCACAAAATGTATTCAGCACTTCAAGAATAAAGGATATTTTTTTGAAGACATGCACCATATTTTTCATACATAATCATGTGATACATTTCAGTCATTAACTATAAAACTTGTTGTAATTATAGATGCACAATGGATATCTTTTTAATAAGGATGATTCTATCAGCCTTTCTTTTTTTGCTGTTTAATACACTCAGAAAAGTCTCCCATGCTACTATTTCCAACGTATTCATGGAAAAGAATTTGAATGGAAGCCTTTTTAAGTCTCCATATTTCTACAACCTTTTTGAAAACATTGCCTCAAAAGCAATATGCAGAACTGCACGCTACAGATTTCTGAGACTATAATATCCTAAAATTTGTTTTTGCAGTATGACCTGCATATATGTTATACTCTGGTTTTGCTGGAAGGTGGAAAAATATACTAGGGAATACGTTCCATCTTAGGAAAACATATTGAAAGTAAGTTATGTAAAAAATATTTTTAAAAAAACCCAAACAAATAAAATGTGTCCGAGTCAACTAGCGCCAGGGTTAGGGTTTTTTACCTCTGCTGTTCAGAGGTAACCTTTTCAGCCAGAAAGACTGCTAGTGCTTTGGGTTATGATAGCCAAAGTGTGGTCACAGCAGATCCACCTAGGTTTTCTTAATTCCAGGCCTAACATGAGGCAGTCGAGCTAGGAAATCACCTCTCGAACCCCTCCCCTGCAGCCAGACCACGAGCTGAGTCTCTGCCAGGGAAAGCTGTAAGTCCAAGACCCACCTCCCCAGCCCTGACCAGACAGAACAAATAAAAAATTGAATGAAAAGTAATCCATTCATCCTTCTTATTTGACCATACCAGCCCTGTAACCTGCCCACAAAAAATCAAATTATGGAAACACAGCGATGTAACCAACTTAACACAACAGATAAAATGGGGATGCAAGGTGATAATGGTGTCTCAAAGGGCAGAAGGAATTCAGACTTGACCCCTGCAGAGAATATGTAACTCCATGTCCAGATTTGGGTCTAGACAGATTTAGCAGACACATCTTATTTCCCTGTCCGCCTCTGTTTAAATGCAACTTCACATGTACCTCAGACAAATCTTTGAGAAGAAAATGATAGTTGATGTAGAGCAATAATCCTCTGGCAAAACATTTTACAAAAGATGACAGAAAGCAGGGACCACAAATAAGCCTCTGGAGAAGATGTCATGGGCAAATGAGAAAATATAGTCAAAGAAAATCAGCTAATTAAGGCACTGATATACCAAACACATTTGAATGACTGGAGTTTAAAATAAACATAGACGAGATCATAAACTTACAGGTGTTGTCAAGGTACGGTAAGGATGAAAGAAAAAGCCTCTGCAACTAAGGATGACTGAGTTGTGTGATCAGTTGAAGAGAACAATATGAATTCAAAATAAAAATGCTCCAGGACAAAAAATGGGACCTATGAGGAGAAGAAAGGAGAAAATATATTAAAAAAAAAAACCAATCAAAAAACCAAAACACAAAAAACCTAGGTAAGAATTGTAGGTAGTCTAGCAATAAAAAAAGTTAAAACTACTGGGAGGATAAACACAGTGACTTTCTAAGAGGATCAAATGCTCAAACAGCACCTGTGTCAAGTGCTGAGAGTCTATCTGTCTTACCACAAGAAAAAATGTACACTTATTAAATTCCAAACACTGCAGTGCAAAGCTGTAACATCTTTCACAGTATATTAACTGTATGTTAACAGTATAACAACTGCCTCTGGAGAGGCGAGGAAGTAAAAAAAGCTAAAAATGAACAATCAAATTCTAAAGTGTGCTTAGACAGCAACTAAGTACCATATTAAGACTTTAAACTAACAAGGCAAGTGATGTATACTAGAAAAATCGGATTTATTTGAGAACACCTTTGCACCCACAGAGAATGCTGAGCCTTGTCAGAGCCCTGATAGTGACCCAGGACACATTTTTTCACCGTACATTCCCCAGCTGAACAATAAGGATGATGACGCTGGCATCTTTTATGAAGCACACTGAGAACTATTAACTAAACTTGATAGATAAGAACTAAGCATTAAGAGTATTTTTATCAAGCCAAAGACAGGATAAGCAGAAGAGTCTAAGAAATATCCTGTAGCAAAATGTTAAATGGACACCAAGGTTTACGTATTGCATTTGTTTATGAGATTTTCATTTAGTTACAAGCAGCTTCCAAGACTACTATAGCTGAAAGGAGTTGAGAGTGAAAAAGAAACCCTCATTTGTTTGTTTAAAGTAAATATTGTTTGCTCAACTTCCTTGAAATATTGCCTTGAGTATTTATATTTATTTCTTCCTGCAACAGATGAATAATACTTTGAGGAGAAAAACGTTGTAAACCCAGAACATCTGCAAAGATCCTGGGCACAGACCAGCATCTGAAACAAATTTTATTGTATGACTAACTTCCTAGTTTGTATATTGCCTTTAAAGAACAAAACACAAGTTTAATCTTGGTTTTGCTATTGCCTTTAAAGAACAAAACACAAGTTTAATCTTGGTTTTGCTAAGTACAAAATATACTTACCGTAAACTGTTGACTAATGGGTACTGAGTGCTACTTACCTGCAAAACAAACCAAACAGTGAGTTACTTAAGAGCGCAATAAACTACATAGGAGAGTGGATATAATTTAGGTGGCTTAGTGGTTAATTATTCCCATTTTTAATACCAGAGTTAGACAGAAGAATGAAGTGAACCAAGGATTTAGTAAAAAAGAAATATAAATTACAAACTCCAGGTGACAGACTCTGCACAGCTCAGTCTCAGCAAAAACACTTTATGACTTGAGGGTGATGGTGAGACTGCTGAAACAAAGGTCTCGCACAAAGACCTGTTTGCTCTGGCTCTCAGAATTGCTTCTGCTTCACCTAAGAGGAGCCTCCATAACACAGGACACAAGCTCCTCATGAGGTACAATCTCCAGCATGTTCCTTTTCTGGACTAACATCACAGGAACCATGAACCAATATTGTTTATATTACATGGAATTTCACAACTTCAATAAATTCACTAGTGAACTCCACTAAGGCGCTGTACATGCTCACTGCGAGTTGGGTAAGAGTACTCCCATTATTGGATCTCACATTGCCATGTCTTGGCCTCATTTTTCTTTTAAAACTTTTTTCCCTCTGAAAACTACAAATGTGGCATCTGTTACTATCTTTGTTTCTAACAAAGGTGACAAATTTGCAAGGCTGTAGGTCATTCACAGCAATATCTTTAACCAAACAAGGATAGAAATGTTGGTTAGAAGGAGCCTCTGGACATCATCTAGTCCAACTTCCTCTGTCGGGAGGATGTTTTCATAGAATGAGATAAATTCCTGAGTTCTATTTCTTTGAAATAAAAATATCAAACAAGGAGATAAATAAAGGAACAATCCACGTTTCAGTGGTGAAATATTATAATTAAACAGTTTAAATATCTACTAGAGCGAGACACTGCATCTTTTTACAGCAGACACTCTATTATTGTGGTACTTAGAGATACAAAGGATTGAGGTTAATGGAGTTAGCAGGTTGTTCGTTTAAACGTAAAGTTTGCAGAAAATTGTCTGAATACTCTTTGGCATGCAGCATCTTTGGCACTGTTATACCAAATATTGTGTTATTTATCCCCTAAATAGTAAAAGGTGTATGAAGATATCACAATTTTTTTAATACCTCTACAGTCCACGCACATACCAAATTCATTTTACAACATATACACCATGTCCAAATCCTAAATTGATAAACCCACCCTGCATTCATATTGGGGTCCTGGTAGCTTCCATAACAGAGAAGACTGACAAGTGGACCAGAAGATCATTTAGAGATATCATGTATTACAATCCACCATGGCAATGATGCTTTTCATTTTCAAGATTTAAAACAGAATAAAAATTAGAACAATAAAACTTGTCAAAAACAAAAGGTATATTTTGGGAAGAATAAATAAAATTTTAAAAATCACTGGGATAAAGACAGAAGCAGCAGTGCAGCCTTAAAATGGTAAGACATGCCCTCTGATAGCTTTTCCATGGATTATGCCAGAATTCTTGGTAAATGTATTTAATCTCAGCTCCAAATTTAAAACAGGTCTCATGTGCAGTCTAAATAAATCCAGAAAAGACTCATAGGTATATTCTTCTTTTAAGTCGAGTTTGTTAATCATGCTAAAAAGTATAAAAGAAAGGCAATCTTTAGATTTCTGACTTTAAGCCCAACAGTTATTTTTTCATATCTAGAATTCCCCTGATGATGTAAGGAGATTAATGCAGTACACTATTCACAACATTGTGGCACACTGTAATTATCTCAATGGATGCCAGAAACAATTTTGACCACTGTGAAAGACTGAGTACTATCCAAAAGAAACAAAACCAGTATAGATTTTAAAATATATGGGTACAAGTGCGCTATACTTTTTGTTCACACTGACAAGAGCTTGAAGGAAGCCAAGGACAGCTGGGGCTTGGGAAAGGAAGATGCCAATTTAATCTGTAAGATTGACAGCTCTGTTTGGGACAAGGAAAGCTGAGCAGATGTAATTTTGCAAGGGAAAGTCACTGTGGAGGAAGAGAAGCTGGAGGAGTAATATATTAAACATAAATACGGAACTTGAGGGCATGTTTAATGTAAAGCCAGCCAAATGCTTTGCTAAAAATTGTGGCCTTTGTACTCTTCTGAAATTATTACCGTCTTTTTTTTCTTTGTTCCCCTTCAGCTAAGTCCCTCAGCAGACATTGAAATAGTTGTAATTGGTAATTAGTATTCAGAAACACATTTTACCACGCGAAACAGAAAGGTGCCCTGAGGAACTCAGCCTCACTGCGCTGGGACAAACTCTGCCCCCACCACCAGCCCTGGGCAAACAGCTCCCCACGGCCTCGCGCCGCCCTGGCTCTGCTCCTCGCCCGAGAAAGGTGCCAGCAAGCACCAGTGAAGGCTCCAAGCGGCACCAACAGGTCTGCAGGAGGTCATCACGGGGAGTGGTGAACACTGCCGAGTCCTCGGGGAACTGGGAAAATTGGAATTCTTCACTGAACTCACAAACCAGTCAGAGGGAAGGAAAAGCTGCTTCACAGCCTTCCCAGACCTGCATTTTCATAGCATCTCATGTCCTGTTCTTCCCTCACACACACTGGGCAAGTTCTGCTTCAAGCTGGCTACAGAAACATGGCCAGGATTTGTCCTTAAGACTTTATTTGTACAACAATTCCATTTATGCAACAGTTGCTGCCTTCATAGGACAACAATAAAAGAAAAAAGTACGATCTAATGCCATGCCCCTGAGCATCACTTAAATGACTGGCTTAAATCCTACCATGCCCATTACTCTCAATGATTTATAGAGAGCTGTTGAAAAGCCTTTGCCAGCCTCAAGAAATCAGCAAAAGTTATATTTTTATCAGGTTTAGAAAGAAGGGAAAACAACACAGGGACTGTAGGTGTTCTCCTGGTTTGCTCTTTGAAGCCAGTAATTCATTAAACGGCTAGCTCGTCATATAAATGCCTGACACAGCTGAATGAGGCTACAAGCCGCATGGATATGCTTTCGGTCAACAGGCTATAATTCATTTCTCACCTGCAAGAAATGAGAGTGTTTCCATACGGTTTGAACAAGCACGACAAACCCACACTGCTACAGATTTCTAAATTCACAAAGGAGGGTCTCAAGCTTCTAGGTTTCTGTATATACATGTTAATCACATTAACAATGTCAACATCCACTGAGGTAAAAAGGAAAAGACTGTTCCACAATAACATATATCTGCAGAAAAGTTTTCCCTGTCACAAGTAAGGAGCATCCTTGTAGTTCTCCCTCAAAATTCCCGCTGTCTTCTACTGTAATCCCAACAGAAATCTGCAATATTTAGGCTTTACCAAAATCTTTTATTATAACTAACACTCTCCTTTGAGCCCAGAATAGATCCTATCAGCTGGTTTCTCCTACCTATGCCCACAGTGAAGGATGTATTCCTTTGGACAACAAATATAAATATTTTAACATTAAATTCTGGGTTTGTATATATTTATGTGTATATGTTATTTCTCTGAGACAATATAGTATTTCTGCTTCACAAACAGCCCCCACATATACTATAAGCGATCTACTGGGCCACACCTAAGTTTCATACACAATAATAAGAGTTACTGCCTAAAAAGTTTGCTTTTGTTCACTTCCTAAACATAGTGTTCCAGCTTTCAAAGGTATCTAAGATGCACCTAACTTCAAACATGTTACACACTGTGGCCCAATCAGAAGCATATTGAAACCAAACTTTCACTGATTTTTTTAAATGGCATTTGGACAAGTTTTTGGTGCTCAAAGAAAGTAATTTTTTGCAGCATATTTTGTTGCACTCAAAAACATTTAATCCAGTTCTGGCACTACCTCTTAAACATAATTTTCCACAAATAATAATAAGAAATACAGATTTAAGTGGTCCCTAAAAATATAAACACCAATGAACTTGCATCCACTGAGTTAGTGGGTGATGAGTCAGAACTTTATTTATTACCCAAGAGCATCATGTTGTTCTCTCCATCCATAAAGCGTGAACAACTGTTATCCAGATACTGGTAAAGAGTAAGAAGGCTTATATCAAACCTAGTGACTTTTGTGATCAGCAGTATTAAAAATCAAAAATTGTTTGTAAATTAAATGTAGATCTCTGTGGGCTCTCATTACACCTGAACATTTACCATAACAATGTACTTCAGTTCTTTTCTATAATTCCCCAACCTCTTTAAATTATGGGGCAAAATTCTATAATTCTTAACCAAACAGATCACGAACTAAGTTTTGCTGGACCAGGGACTGTAGATTTGGGCCTCAAATTCAGAAGGGAACCTGGACAGAGAAACTCCTCCTGCCAATAGATCTTTAAGTAATACCAGGATTTCTGTTACAGATCTGACTTAATCTGGGTAAGTTCTCATGTGTATTGCAACAATTATTTCTGATGATACAAACTCAGCTGATTAGCTTTAGACAATCTGCATCTCTTCCCTATAAACAAGTTCCCCTCCTTCATGTTGAAAGTCATCAGTGTTGAGATGAAAGCAGGTACATGAAAGCTGCGGCACCATCGATCCCCTTGCTTTCAGCTTTTCCAGTACGGCAATGCAACAGCTCCAGATTTCATTTTCAAAAACATACTTTTCTCCAAACATCAAACACTTGTTCGTGTTTACTAGCACAAAGACTATTTAGAAACAGTTACAATGATAGCTGTGATCATATGCACAATTACATTACAAGAAATTCATGGAAGTTTAGTTCCGGAAGCTGGCAAATTCATACGGATTTATCCAGTCTATGCCTTGGATAAAGTCACTCATCATAACAAATAATTTTAGAAGCTCAGTGGTCGGTGGGGTTGAAAGTCAGAGCTTGTGCTAAAAGGTGACATTTGAAATGCAGCAGATATGCCATTATTTTTAGCTTTGCATACTAATAAAAACTGCCAATGACAAAAAAATACGATAATGCTGAGCTTTGCTAGGCAAAAACTGATCTAAACCAAAATAACCCAGTTTGCAGTTCCATTAATTCCGTGTAAATACTCCTATGGATCAATCTAGTTCAAAGATTTTTTTTATCTAAAAACTTAGAGACACTGCAGTGACTGTCAGTGACTGACCTTGATGCAAACATCAGTTGATTATCTGTCAGACATCCCCTTTCTGAGTAGGCTGCTTCTGTTTCTTTTTTAGCAGCATATGCTTTTCCAAACCATTGTTCATTCCATCTCTCACCAGCACTCTTATTTTCTGCTGCCTGCTTTTCATTTTTAAATACTGGAAAAGACACTATTTTATTGATAACCTTAATACTCTCCTGTTCCAAAAAAAATTCTCTTCAATATCCTTTAATATTTCCATGCTTTTCCTTAATTTGAACTGTCGTGTCACTCATTGCCTCTCATTGATACTTCTGCATTCTTTCTAAGCCCTCTCTTTGTTATTCCAGATACGCTTAACGCTAGCCTGTTATTTTACACTAAAACATCTTTCTGTTACATCAATGCCCTCCCATTGCTCTATCCATTTAGGGTCACAAAATACATAAGAGTTTTAAAGTTAAATACAAAATACAGAAATGCTGTAATAACTGAGAACTTCAAACCCTGACTTCAGAAACACAAATACTAGAACCAGCTCTCAGCTGGAATGCACTTTAATTTAGTTTGCTTCAGAACCAGGCTGTCCAAAACAAAACTTTTAGCAGGATTAACAAGCACTAACTCAACTTTCAGTTTCATGATTTGGCTTAAATTCCTTGTAAGGGCACATAATGCTGCCAAATTAAACATATAATTGGAAAAAAATTCAGTCACATTCTAAGAAAATGGTTATTTTTGTTTAGTCATGGAAAAAATACTGTGACTGCTCAAGGATAAGAAAGAACTGGGTTTGAAAGCACAGAGACCTAGGGTAAACATTGAGTACAAGTTATACAATCTCTTTCACCAGTGTTTCTTCCTAGGAGCTGTCGTAGTTTTATCTTGGATTTCCTCAGCAGAAATGCACATGCAAAGCTCATGCCCAGTGGGCTGACGCATTGGCAAAGCCCCTGACCTGACGTAGGCTCACTGCACGGAGGGTTCGCACACTCGCACGGTAAACCTGACCTTTCCATGATGCGTCAAGTCTTACGGCATGTACGCAGGCCAAGGCCAGAGTACACGTGCAGGCACCGGGAGCACCTGGGATTTGCCAAGTCAACTGCACACATGCTGCTTATCCCGTCCGTGTGCTCAGAAAATACTGGGGCACAACAGGAGCAATCAAAATGTAAACCTGTGCTACTGTGTGTACTGAAATGCCAGGCAAATTGCTCCTGAACACAATGTCTGCCCTGAAAAAACAAATGGAATATTCAGCAAAAGGCTCCCCCCGCAGACACTCATGTCAAAGTCAGTTTGCGTTCTTTTCTATTTCACATGTTTTTACAATGCTCTTTCTGAATACCGTTCTAAAGCCTCACTGCTTTCATGTTTAAAACCTTTTTCTAATTAACAGTCTTCATCTACCCCTTCCAATTTATACCTATTAGTGCTAATGCACTAACAGAGAGCAGTAGGATACCTTTCAGAGTCTTCATTCGACCTGTCTGGACAAATCAAACTCTTACTTCTTCCCATTCCCCATAATCAACCATTTTCATAGCCCTGGCTGGTACCTGCTCCATTTTGATTTCAGCCATTTCTAACAGCACTTGAGCTACATTTAAAAACCATCCATGGAAATCCCTGAGCTGATATATTTCAAGAGTGCATTTGCCTTTTTGTGGCAGCATCTCACTAGTGGTTGGTGTTGGTGGCTCATGGTGCGGCCACACAGTATACACCAGTACATACTGGTCAGTCATTTTCAGACTGGTAGAAATCACTAGATCTGGTGACTCCCACTCCGTAGATAGTTCTTGTTATCTGTCCCCAACCACTGTAACTCAAGTTGATCTGGTTTCCTTTCCTGAGCTACCTGACAGGAGGATACAGAGAAGCTGGAGCCAGACTTCTCAGCAGTGCACAGCAGTAGGACGAGAGGCAATGGACACGTGTTGGAAAGTGGGAAATTCCAATTAGATATAAGGATTTATTTTTTCTTTACCACAAGGTGGTGAAATACTGAAACAGGTTGCCCAGAGCAGTTATAGATCTCCCTCCTCGGAGGTATTAAAGACTTGACTGGACACAGTCCAAAGCAACCTGATCTAATTAGACCTGCTTTGAGCAGGGGGTTGTACTAGATGATCCCCTAGAGGACTCTTTCAATCTAAATTATTCTAGGGTTCTTTTATTCCAGTTTCTGTTGATTGATGAACAACATGACCTTGTTTTTCATTTCTATTGCTGATGACTTACAATTTTGCCACCAACACATCAGCATTATTCTACCTTTTGCTGAAGTTACTGCTAACAAATAATTAAGAACATACAAACAAATCAATATTTTATGAAACAAATTTGCTACCAATAATCATGTGCTAATTTGTTCAGAATGAAGGGATGGATATCATCCAGTTTTCTATTAGAATGAATGAAATTTTGTTATGTGCTTTGACCTCTGATGTTACTATGGTCATTCCCACTCCAGGAGGTGTCCTGTGTTCAGCATCACAGTCCTTACCTAGAGTTCAATATTAGTCTTCATTATCTTGATTATTAGCCTAAACTAATCCTAACCCACTTCTCCTCATAGTAGCTCCGTATCTTCTTTAGTTGTTCATTCTCTGTTGTTATTGTTCTACATAAGATACTCTTTACAATTCTTTTGCAAGATTTAAACCAGTCTGGTGATTTAATTTTATCCCTGTATTTCCTGACTGTGACAACAAAGCTGTGTTTTCCATTTGCTGTAGGCTTTTTGTCAACTTCTTAATGTCTGTTTTGGAGGTGATTATTCATCCATGTAGATCTGGTGTCGTTCACCTTTCTTCCCAAGTAAGACAAAAAGAATTTAGTTTTTTCCACAAGTTTTGCACTTCTGACCTGCGGAATTCTAGTCCTGCTCCGTCTTTTGAGTGCATCACTGTAGCTATCAGCATGAATGAGACTCCTTAAAGTTTATGCTTTCAGTGAGAAGATAAAACAAATTACAGACCTACTTTTGTTCGTCTGATCATTCAACTTCAGTAGCATTACAGTGAGGCTCTTCTCAGACATTCTGGCATGCCTACATCCAGTCTAAAAGAGCACAATTCCCTGCTGGCACAGGGGCTATTAAGTAAAGAAATCTCTTTTATTCAGGAATAATTGGGTTCAACCATCATTCTCCAATATATATCTAACAAGTAATAGGGCACAGCTTTTGTGCACATCATTGTGTGGCTGTGAATCAGAGTCATATTCAAGGAATATAAAATTGCATATTCATTTTGCAATATTTATGGCGCAATGTATGAACCCAGGTGCTTGCTGAGCAATGATGAACGATGGGACTAAAAGCCAGACATCTGCACTGAATAACGTAAATAATTCAACTCCTGTTTGCGCTTCAGAAGCACTCAGGGTCTACACCTTTAAGCTGCAAATGCTTAACTCTATCAGCTGTCAGGTGCATGTCTCCTCTCAACAAACTGCAGGATAGAGGCTTAAATTATTTCTGCTCAAGTCATCACATTTTTGCCAGCGTGGAAGTCTGTAGTCTACCAACAACATAATAAAATTAAAACTGACACAAACCTTTCACACTAATATTTTAGGCCAAGAAGCTGAAGGCAAAGGAGCCTGGTCTTGCTATGGAGTCAATAAACCCATTAGTTTTACAGGACGCAGCCAGTTTGGCTACAAAAGCCATTCCCTGAGTGCAGGTGGGTACCATACAGAGATACCCCCAACAAGGATTACTTCAGCTTGTAACAGGCGCTGTGGGAGTCCCAACTAGCACCGGCTGGTAGGAGACAAAGTATCTGCTGGTATCTTCTCCTCTCAGCAATCTCCAAGTACGCTTTCAACAACCGGGAGAGCTGGCCCTCATATTATTCTTTCTGCGGTAATCCTAAAGGGACTCGAGCCCTTCAGTATTTTACTTGTCTTCATTCTAGTCTGCTAATTTCACTTGCTCCCAGCTCTTGCATGTCCTCAGCGAGCACCCTTCTTAATATCTGAAATACAGCTATTTGAAATCATGCTGCTGGAATAGATGTACATATTTCTAACTTGAAGCAAAAGGATACGTAGCATTTTAAAAGTAAAACAAGAATAAGACATACAGGCAGTGTTTTCCTGCTGACAAGTGTTTAAGACAATGTAGCAGACATGCACTTTTGAAATGCAGGTAGGCTTTTATCCCTGCCACTGCAATGCCAGTGGTAGTTCCAGCTGTGGTGAAACTGACACTCCCAAATAAAATAAAATAAAATTAAAAAAAAGTATTTGCTATGATATGGCACAGAGGAAGCCTGGAGCAAACTGGCACCATCTAGAAAGCTGGAAGTGAGCCAGATGAATTACGACCTGATCTCTTTGGAACCCTGTCTGAAATCAAAGCTGCTCCCTCCTTTGGTGGGAACTGCACAGGAAAAGGATGAATGGGAGAGGGTAGATGATGGTTATAGCCTTCACTGCACATGCACATGGGTACAAATTACAATCCCTTAAGTATACAGAGGTGAAGCAAGGTTCACAATGCCTTATTATATTAAGCTACATTATAAAAATGACTGTTTACATTGGTTCATTAATGTTTGTACAAGGCTGTGAACATGCAAAGTGGTAAGTATCAGCACAGGCATCAGTATGGTCTCTCAACTTTAACATGTTCATGAGTGTTGCAACAAAAGAAAATACATTCTAATCATAACAATTATTGCCCACAAAAGGTGGTATTTAGCATAGTGTCTCTACATAATTTCTGACCATTGGAACTAAGTCAGAAATTGGTATCATCAGTCATTATTGTTATCCTGAGCAATTTATTTCTTCCAAAAAGACAAATGTCGATGATCATCAATAAATTAACAAATTAAAGGCACTAAACTAGCACATATGGCACTGCAAGGCTATGCAGGTGCTGTGCTGTTAAAATACCTTTAGTTGGATTTGGTACAATGC
Source organism: Aramus guarauna (assembly GCA_013400195.1). Classification (NCBI taxonomy): domain Eukaryota; kingdom Metazoa; phylum Chordata; class Aves; order Gruiformes; family Aramidae; genus Aramus; species Aramus guarauna. Next base: position 310,023 of record VXBL01003762.1, on the reverse strand, counting down.
CTTACATTGTACTGCCTGGTGAAAGGGAGCTTTCTAGGGTTTTTTTTATTGTTTTAACTCTTTCATAAGTGTAGCAGACCTCAAATCAACATGAGGTTTTAGGAGAAAGTGCCAAGATCTATTGCCTAACACGAGTACCCCAATATCTTAGAAAATAGTTTTGTTTGAACACCAGCTAGAGCAGTAAATACTATAAATAGAAGAAATACATATGCTTAGCTCTGCTGGGTGAAAGTAAAAGCAAGGGGGACTGCAAATAAGTCTCTCCCCCAGCCTTCGTGCCTTTGCAGGGCAGGTGCTTTTGTCCAAATGGGCTGAGCAATATCTGCCCATTTCCTGGATCAAAGCAAATCCAACAAAGTCTTTCTTGATGTGCTTTCTTATACCTCTGTCTGCCATCCTGAAAGGTTGGTTGTGTCTCTCGGCCTCTCCCGGGAGCTTATCAGCTCTGCTCCACCTGCCTCTCTGCCATGGGCTTCCCCAGTGGTGCTCAGGGAATGGGCAGCCTGCCCTGCACCCCAAAGGCATCCACTGAAATGGGGGTGCAGAGGCTGCGGCAGGCTTCCCTTCTGCTTCTCACCTACAGCCTTTTAAAGGAACATATGGCCTACAGCAGGAGGGGAACTGTTAAACCTCAGGCAGGTTAATAATGAAAACCCTCAAAGACTGGTGTTGGGACCAATTTCACTTAATACTAGTATTAACGACATTGGCACCAAAATATAAAAGCAAACAAATAAATTTCCTGAGAACTAAATGTCTGGAGGCCTTGTCAATAGAAGGAGGATTGGGGGCTCACACAGCAAGAGCTGGATTATCTGGAGGCGTAATAGAAATGGGATGAAATTTAATAGCAGTTTGCAAGGTCAGAAGATTTGGAACTAATAACAAGCCTTTCTGCTATAAACTACAAAGCTGTCAGCTAGAGGAGCTACACTGGGAGAAGTGTATTTGTAGAAGACATGTCTGCAAATCATCAGCCATGAAGAGTAAACCCATAAGGTGATGTATCCTCAGAAGAGCAAAGGAAGATTAATGCCCAAAGTAAAGGCCCTTATGAGAGCTCCTCCTTTGAAATGCTATGGACAATGCCAACCGTGTTCCAGAAAGAGTCCTTCCAACCAGAACAGGCCCAGAAATAGACTTCAAAATTGTCAAGATAACCTTCTGACGCAACACAACTAAACGACCTCACTTTGTACTCTAGCAAGACCGGGAGAGGAAGGACAATATACCTGTCTAGTCATTTACCAGGCAAATTAAACAGTCCAAAGGGGGCTTTAAGCTAAAAGACACACAGGTATAAATTTTAGAAGAAAATAAGAAAAAACATGCCTAGGAGCAAAGTTCTGGAAGTGCCCCCCCACCAGAGTCATATCAGCTTAGGTGGGGCTTGAAAAGTTCATAGAAAGGTGAAGGTCAGGGGAGTAAACTTGATGAAGCAGGACTGGATTTGCAGGAGGAAAACTACCACCTATACGTTACATATCAGCACCAGACTGTTATCCTACACTTTTCTCTGTGTTTCTCTGCAGCAAACATCCACATTTGGTTTTGTGGGGTTTTTAGCATTTCTGAATAGCACTGGCCAAGTTTTCTTCCCCTGCATTTCTTGCAAAAGTGCCAATAGCTTTTTTGCTTTTCACACGACCACTGTAATGGTGCATCTCTCAAACACCCGAAGGTATGCCTGACAGCTTGTCTCCTGCTGTGCCCCACACAAGCTCTCTGCAGCACAGAAAAGTAGGACGTGCCCGTTCTGCCTTGCTCCAGCTGCCTCCTCTCAGCTGACTGCTATTATTTTTGCAATTTCTAAACCAGTATGGTGTGTTCCTTCAAATCTGTGCTGTCTGTCACACTCCCCTAGCCTACGAATAATGCAATGTGCCACCTGGAAGACATACATCATTTGCACTGCTGCCTACACCTAGATGCTGTTGCAGACACATCCCTTCCCATTAAACAAGAGCACTTGCTGTAGAGCAAGCCTGTCCTTAGCCTTGCACCAAAATAATTGCTGAAGGATTACGCCACACAGTCAGAGAGAAAAAGCATGCAAAATACAAATCAGGCTGTTAAAAAACCTCAACCTTGTGAAAGAAAAAAATCAGTGACAACAAAAGGAGGCTTGACAAATTGTATAAATAAGGCAGCAAGAAAGGTTTTTGAGGAAAGAGTTAAAGCAAGGGAAGAAAAAGTAGGGTAAAAGAGAACATTCCTAACCTCAAGTTCTAAAAGCACCAGAGACACACATGGCTTCTCAGAGCTCTGCTCGTGCCTGAACATGTTTTCAGGAAGCTAGAAACATCTCATGGTGCTAAGGAAATTGGAAATTTATTCCATGTTTTCCTTGACAAGAGCCACACACTACAGAAACAGCTGCTGGAAAAGGACAGCCAACGGCTCGGAGCTCCAGCTTGGATGGTTAGTAGAAAGAGCAGCAAAATAGGTACATTAAATGGGCAGAAAATGAAGGCCTTCCATCAGAGGGATGTGTCCTCAGTCTCCAGATAATCAAATAGCAAAGGCATTTCTCAAGAGAGCTGTTTGCTGTTGAAAATTTTAATTTAATCAGATTAAGTTTGGTAAACATTTAAATAGAAAAAGCAAGAGTGTTCTCATTTCTTTGGACAATACTAAACCTGAAATGTTTCTATGCCCCGAAACCAGAATATCATAGAATGCTAATTTTTCCAGACTTTGCCTCAAACTAGAATGATGGAAAATCTCAAAATGTCCAGGTCTCCTGGGGAATGGAAATTCCAGTTTCCAGTCAGCTCTCAAGTGTCACTGCCAAAATTAGACTTTGGGTTGCCCCCCCACCTAAGCTTTCTTTAAGTGGGCTCACAGCATTTCTGTCTTTTAGCAAGAAAATTTATGCATTTATGATATAGCTAATAGCAGCCACTGCCCTCTTCTGTTGCACCTTACCAGGACAGCTTTATTGTGCAGGCTGGAAACAATCGGTCCCTTCTTAAATGTTAGGTGCCATCTGCTAAGCCTTGAATGCAAATGAAGAAAAAGACATTTGCAGAACACAACCCACAATCAGGATCAATTCTTCCTGACACTACATCTATTACCTAGACTTCCCTTCACTTTTCTAACAGCATCAGACTCAAGCCCGGTGCTCAACTCTGCATCCAGGTTGTAATTAAAACAAGCAAAGGTTTGATTTCTCTTGTTCCCTCTGACAAATCAGCAAAGGTCTTTTTCACCTGTTCTAGGAGAACCACTTAAAAATTCCAAAGGCCTTCAAAATTTCAATATAAATGAGCTTCAAAAAAAGTTCTTTGAGAAACAATTTCCCCAGTTCTTTAAGGTTTCCATGTTAAAATCAGTCTTTCACAATGACTGCACATTAGAAAACTCAAATTGTTGCCAACACGAACACTACACTTAGATTGCAATATGAATTAATGAGCTTGCTTTTCACCTTCATCTCCCCCTTCTTCAATGCTTTCCTCCCCCTCCCAAATAAATGAGCCATGTTCCTAATAAAGTGCTTGAAAGGAAGGCTGGGAAATTTAATAATAAAAAGCTCTCTGAAATTAAGTTTCTGGCAGTGCTTTAAAAAAGAAAATGTTATTACTTGGTCCTTTGCTTTTCCCCAAAGCAAATTTCAGTCCTTTGAGGACAGCACAAATATAAAGCAGATAATTTACAAACCTTTTATTCGGCAATTTGCCTGGTCCAAATAAGCAACTATAATAGGAATTGCCAACTGAGTATTTTAAAGATTCTAGTATAGGAAGAGAAACTGCATATTGCAGAAGAAGAAAGTCTCTGTCTAAACTATCAAATACTAGACTTTCAATAGGGAGTAAATTGTGAACATGTTAATTTTCATAGGAAATAGAAGGGAGCATTAAGAACTGAAAACCCAACAATAATTGTTGGAGTTCTTATCATATAATAAGTTTCCTAATCTCAGCTCTTTTGCATTTGCTGTATTGCAGATGACAAAAGGGAAAATACCAAGAGTTTGCCTTAAACTATTCAAGTCCAGAACCAAAATGAGCAGATATTTGGCAAAGCGAACCCAGACTTTTGCTTCTGCTCATGTCTTATCAAAAAGAGTTATCAAAATACTCTTGATAATTTAGAAAACTAAAAAATGTCACTTAAATTGTAAAAACTTAATTAGAAAAACAAAAGCAAGGCTAACTCTCTAATTTTGCAACAGCTACAGTGTATTAAACTGCTTTTTACATAGCTCTCAAAGAACAGTGTATGAAAATCAGGCTCCATTGAATTTGCTAGGAATTTTCCTGTTGCACCCACTGGGTCAGGATTGTGCTGTAATGCAATACATAATTCTGTAGAATTATTTCTCAAAGGACCTACAGGCTAGATTTTAACTTCCTCTCTCACAGTTAATAGTTGTACCATTTTGCATCATCATAAATGTGTATCGTTTTGCAAGATTCACGCTTTCTTCCTTCATCACTTTCAGTGACTATTTTGGACAACATACCACAAAAAAGAAAAATGATTTTGTGCTCCATCTTTCTACACGTCGCATGCCTCAGACAGATGGTTGGTTCCACTACCAGAGTCAAAAGAAATAAAAGGCTGAAGTATGTGGGAAAGCATCTTCCAGTGCAAAAACACTAGGATTTTTAAGCTGGTTTGTGTTGAATAGAACCATAAAATATCTTTGCAGGAAGAAAGTTTTTTATTTTTGACTACTTTATTACTCAAGGTGCATTGGTCACCCAAGGCATGTCTACTCGCCTTTCCAGGAACACTGCCATTTGTAGCCGTATGCATAAAGTGATTTCAGTATTTTCGTTACATCCCATCCTCCTCTCCCTTCATTATAACCATCTTCCTTCTTCTAAAATATAGCATGGTACTTCAGAAAAACATATCAGAAAAGATGTATTCACAAAGCTTAAAAACAAACCCAAAATGAAAAGCCCACTTAGAGACAGGTCTCCTAATTCAGAGATATTCAGACCTGGAGGTCTGGCATATGACAGCCTATATTGCATGGATACAGAAAGATTTGAAATATTTGGACACTGGTCTTTGACTAAGATAAAAATCGTGTCAACACATGCTCTGGTTTGATAAATGAAACAGAACTGCTATTAATCAAAAGAGTACCTTGCACACCCCTGTAGCAATCTTACTGGGTGAGTTTCAAGGTCCACAAGCTTCGATGAACTTGGCTATTCCTATCCTTTACTCTAAACAGGCTCCCCAGTCATCAACCCAACACCTTCAACAAGAAACGAGTTTCTTCTCAACCAGAAGCTGAGAAACAGGATGTCAGCTCATCTGTGCGCATGTGCAATCCAGTCAGATAACACGTTCAAACTACAAAGCCTCACATGGACTATGCACAAATGGATGCAAGCAGGTGACTCTGTGAGTTGAACATCAAATACAGCTCTTCAGGAAGGACAGGCAGGGTAGATGAGGAGGGGGTGTCGCCGTCTATGTCAGTGACCATCTGGAGTGCATGGAACTCCACCTGGGGATGGAGGAGGAGCTGACCGAGAGCCTATGGGTCAGGATTAAAAGGAGCACTGAGGCAGGGGACATCACAGTGGGGCTCTGCTACAGGCCACCTGACCGGGGAGACTGCACGGATGAGGGAACTACAGGCCGGTCACTCTTGCCTCCGTGCCTGGCAAGATCATGGAGCAGATCCTCCTGGAGACTACGCTCAGGCACATGGAAAATAAGCAGGTGGTTGGAGGAGAGAGCCAATATGGCTTCACCAAGGGCAAATGATGCCTGACAAATTTGGTGGCCTTCTATGATGGAGTTACAGTGCTAGTTGACAAGGGAAGAGCAGCGGACATCATCTACCTGGACTTGTGCAAGGCATTTAACACTGTCCCACACAACATCCTGGTCTCTAAATTGGAGA